>ML417984.1:31322-55620 GCA_005239525.1 Nicotiana knightiana | reverse complement strand
AAACAGGAATAAAGGGGGGGGGGGGGTTCCTAAGTTTTTTAGCCTATAGGATCACCCAGTGCAATACATTGTAACTCCCTCAAGTTTGGGTACTCATAGTACTTAGCACACGGACTATCATCCCCTTACTACCCGATTTCTATATTTAAGTTGTTACTTAAGAGTTCTATTTGATTCTAGCTCGTTCCCTATGCGTGCATTACCCGACCCTTATCTATGGCCCTGAAGGTATTAGGACCTCTATTTTGGATAGTTCTAGACCCAGCCTATGTTGCTCAAAAATGTAGAAGTCAAGGTGACAAGCAACAATTAGGACTTTCAGATAAAAGGAAAATATGGGCTCATATTTACCTCCACACATAAAATAGCAAATGCATGCAGTCGATTCAGCAAATTTTGTTAAATGTAAAACACTATAGGCATGATATATATCTGAGAAAACATAGTGAAGTTTTATTAAGGCGGGTGTTAAGACTTGTTGTTTGCCTACTTATTTTTTTTCCTAAGTGATTGACAATTGCGATTAAATTCATAACCAATTAATGGAATCCCATAGGCATGATTTCTACAAGTTTAATGGTTACAGACCTATATACATGATTTCTAGGTGTAGCACTGATTTTAACTTTATAGAGACATGTTTTATTTCCCCTTTTTATCATATAAGCATGCTTTCTAATTATCTGAATTGATTTTTATCATATAGGCATGACATCTACCATCTGAATTGATTTTTTTGATCCTACAGGCATGATTTTTAGGGTTGAATCCGATTTTAGTCCTATAGGCATGGTATCGATTATTTAATTTATTTAACCGTATAGGCATGATATCTAGTGAGCAGTAATACATACAGGAATTGTACACATTTCTAGAAAACAATTAAATCAAATATTGGGATCATATAGGCATGATTGCTAATGCATGTCCGTTAGACATATTGATTGATCCTGTGGGCAGGATTTCAAATGTCATTATAATATTAAGCCTATAGGGAGGATCTCTAATGCTGAAAATATAGAACTCATAATTAATACCATCAACGGAAGTCCTATAGGTATGATTTCTAAGGACAAATATAGAACTCATACAATTTTTACCAAATGAAAAAATTAACAACATAACTGACACCCTATAGGAATGATCTATAATGATGCAAATATAGAACTCAAAATAAATACCATCAACGAAAGACCTATAGGCAGGATTTCTAAGAACAAATATAGAACTCATACAGTTTTTACCAAATAAATAGAATTAACAGCATAGCTGCAACCCTATAGGCAGGATTTCTACCCAGTTTAACAGAAGGAAATAAGAAAAACCCCAACTTTACTAAATATCCCCTGAATCTATTTATTACAAAGTAATTACATACCAAAATATAAAATGAATTAAACAATAGTAATAAGATATACTATAGTAAGCCTTCATTAGGCCCAAATAAACTTGGGAACCAGGCCTTCCAACCATAAAAACTTCGAGGCACAACATAGTGATTCACCCATAGCACATTAGAACCAGGTTTCTGATGTGTCAAAGTTCCCAAGGGCCTCAGGCACCCAGGGAAATGCTCACACCAGAACCACACATTCAGAAGATAGCTCAAAAGAGATCGGGAACCAATTCCCAGCGTGTTAGAGTTCACATGAGTCTCATGTGGACCCTGAGCAGTTCTCAAACTTAGGTGGTTGAGAACCTAAGGGACTAAGAGTGGAGATATTAAAATCAGAGTATAAAAAGGAAGTAGAGGAATATTTCAAAACAGTATGATTTTAGAAGAAACAAGGTTTAGAACACAGAATTGCATTCAGAAAAAAATAGAGTTTGCAAAGTACACAGCTTCAAAGAGAGTTATTATACTAAGTGTGCATGCTGACATTTAGGACAACCATTGCTTAATCACATAAGCATGATAAGGCAAACTGTTTGGTTGAACAAGTTGGGCAGGACACATTAAGTAACCATAGAAATATGTGAGGTGAGGATTAATGAACCAATTTCAAGTTAATGGTATCATAAATATGCTAAGTTTAGAACTAGTGCAAGATCAACAAATAATGTATGAAACAAGTTAAACATTAAAATAGCCTGTAGGAGGATTCATATTATTCAAAAATAGTTGATCTTAAACTAACAATATTAACCATAAGATTATAAGAGAGTCATAGGATCATAAAAGGTAGAATCATGTTGAAAGTAAGGTTAAAGAAATGTTGTTCAAGTAACACTAATTATGAAAACATGGAGAATGAAACGACAAGGGATTAGGGCTTACCAGTTAAGAAAGAAAGCAAGTAACTATACTACAACAGTTAAGTTCCAGAATCAGTTGGCCTTGGCTTTCAGCCGGCCAATACCAGAAACAACGAGCACAAAATCAAAGTAAAAGAACGAAGTTTTAGTGAGAATATGAGAGTTTGAGTCATGTCTAAAGGGAAGAGGGGAAAGGGTTTCAATAGTATTCGATTAGGCAGACAGATAAGGGAAGAAATCAAACATAGACAAATAAGGAAAGACGTTAAATTCAGAATCAATTTAAAACAGAGTTCAGTAAATTAACATGTGTTATAGAGAGTAATCAGGCGAGTACCACTCAAAATAAGGAAAGCATCATATAATAATCAATCAACAGTCAGACGACACGAAAAATAAGGTAAAGAAATAATAAGAACATGGTAAATCCAATAGAATAAGGAAAATATCAGTACCATACAAGAAAGGAAATAGTAAACATCCTAGTAAAAGATTTCAAACCCTAACTTTAGGTAAAACCATAAAATCAGCAGAGGTAAAAGGCAAGAGTCACACTCTTTATAGTATGAACGTAGTTGGGAACATACTCAGATAGCACATTATCAAACAGATCTGGCCCTAAAATAAAATATTCGAGACCCTAATTTTAGGTAAGCCATAAAATTGATAAAATAGAAGTAAAGAATCAAATGTTATGTTAAAATGAAGATAGACAGGTTATTCATAGAACTGAACCAGTTCTGGTTCGATTAACAAGGTTTTAAACCATAAATTGGGTAAGTAAAAAGATTTAAAAAAATTAAGCAGATTTATACATTATAACATAAAAAGATAAGGTTAAAACTAGTTTTGGTTTTAATCATAAAGATATGAAAAACATAACCTTAGGGCTAATTAAGAACTATGGAAAGATACGAAAGATATTCGTACTTACACAGAAAAGCTGATGAATATACATGGAAACAATCAGTGGGTTAGAGATTTGAACCAGCCTGGGTTCTATCACTACATGATCTTCTTTCCATTTGAGACAAGAAAATTAGGTAACACCAAAAATGGGTAGGCGGCGAGGAAAGGGGGCCAGAGAAGGTAAGGAATCACCGAGTGATTCCATTTTTGGGTTGGAATCAAAGGGGAGATGGAGATTGCGGCGCTAGGGTTTCAGAAGAGAAGGGGGAGAAAGATGAGAGTGTTTGGCGACGCCGGGTAGGAGGATGTGATTAGGGTTTAGGTGGGTTAGGTTAGTTAAAGGGGTGGGATGATTGTGGAACGTTGATTGTAGAAATCAACGGTCCTGATTTAAAGGTTATGGGGTAAGTGGGTTAGGTCCGAAATTAATTAAGAAAAATGGCTAAATAAATACCCAATTAAATCAGTGAAATAATTTATACAAAAATAATTAATAGTAAAAAAGGTCATTTGTGCATGAAAATGATTTAAAATAATTACTCGTCATTATAAAAATATAATAAGTCATTTTCTTTATAAATAATGTAATTATGCATATATGTATGGGCTATTATTTTAAAAAATGCAATTTTAGCCTTAGGATCCAAATATAATTATAATAAATATACCAAAAATATTTGAAGCTTAATATGGATATAGATGATGAAAATTAAATAACAAATCATTATAAAGTTACTTGTGATGAAATTAACAATTATTTATGCAAGAATAAATTGCTTAAAGCCCATAAAAATTAGGGAAAATTGTGGAAAAGTATTTGATGATGCTCATGCACTATTTTGAAGGTATATATGTATTTCTTGAGAAATATGAGGGAAAAATTGGGTATCACTCAACGACCCTCGACCTGATTATATTGGTCGAACTACCTAGATCCACGGGCACATGTTAATTTGAACTTTGTTTAAAAGGATTGAATTTACTAGTGCATCATTATGAGTGGGATATAAGGCCTCGATATCTTCCTCGCTGAAAGTAAGGGTGTCCTCGGGTATGTATTCCTGAGTCATCTTCTCTCTTGTGATGGATACGTTCGTTCGTTTGAATATGGGTCCCTATGGGACGTCGACTCCTACGATGATCATGTGAATGACATGTTGGTGCTCTTCTGGTTCATTCTTCCTGTTTGCATCTCGCTCTTGAAAATGGTTCTTTGCCCGATCGCTGAGAAATTCTTGAAGGTTCCCCTTGTTGAACAATCAGGTTACCTCCTCTCGAAGCTTTCTGCAGTCATCGGTCCTATGACCATGAGTACTATGATAGTTGCACATTACGTAGGGGTTCCTTTGAAAATGATCGATTTGTATGGGCTTGGGCCATCTAGTATCTCTAATCTTGCAGATGGCTAATACAATGTTTGAGGCATTGATATTGAAGTTGTATTCTGATAACCGGGATGCTTTCATCGGTACCGAGTGCCTGTCAAACCTGGTCTTGCACATGATTCCCCGGGAACTTTGGCCTCAATCCGCTCTTCGGTCATTTCGAGGTATGTTACGCCTCGAAGTATTTCTTATGTCTTCGACATATGGCTGATATCTTTCCTTGTTCAGCCTTGGTTCCTTTTCCGCATTTATTTATTCCTTTTCTAATAGACTTCTTGGATAAACTGAGCTCGAGGGGGCTCCCAACTAGACGTCCTTAACCCCAATTTTCAACTGGTACCTGTTGTGAACATCCACCCAAGTTATGGCGGGATACTCGATCAAGTTCTGCTTCAGCTGCCTCGAAGCTATTGAGCTTCGTTTATTTAGTCCCTGTGTGAAGGCCTGTACAGCCCAGTCATTGGAGACTGGTGGTAATTCCATTTGTTCCAACTGGTAATGGGAGACAAACTCCCTCAACATCTCGTTCTTTCTTTGCTTGATTTTGAATACATCGGACTTCCTCATTGCAACCTTTATGACACCAACATGTGGCTTTACAAATGAGTCTGCAAACATGGAAAATGAATCTATTGAGTCCGAGGGCAGGTTATGATACCACATCATGGCCCCCTTTGACAAGGTTTCTCCAAATTTCTTCAGTAGGACATACTCAATCTCGTCGTCATTCAGATCATTTCATTTTATACCACAAGTATATGTGGTGATATGCTCGTTGGGATCTGTGGTCCCATTATATTTTGGGATGTCAGGCATCCGAAACTTCTTCAGAATGGGCTTCGGAGCTACACTCAGTGGGAATGGTTTCTGTATAAAGTTTTTTGAATCTAGTCCGTTCAAGACCGGAGGTGCTCCCGGGATCTAGTCGACCCTTGACTTGTAGGTTTCCACTTTCTTATCGTTGTCCTATATCTTATTTTCTCCTGACTCGATCGTCTTGGTGAGCTCCTCAAGCATATTCATAATGGCGGAGTCAGCTCCCGTCCCGTTTTTACTTGATCTTTCTTGGGTTAGCTCAACTCGAGGAGCCGTTTCTGGTCCTGCTTCGGTCGTAGTCTTTTGCTAACTCGGTAACTGAGCAATAGAAACTTGTTGTGTCTGCAATATTTCAAAAATTACTATTAGGCTGACTTCTCTTTCTTCTTGAGCCTTTGTCCTTTGTGCGTCAGGTTGGTCCCCTCTGCGTACACTTCCTTCACTATCAGTACCCAAATCGACGTGCAAAGCAATGTGTGAACCTACGTCGATAGTGTTTGGTGTTAGTGCTACCCCAGGGTTTAGCGGTGGCACACCGGCCCCTGAAGCTGTTGCATTGTTTTCTCCACGAAACCCGAGATCGTCATTTCCATTTGCATTTTCTGAGTTAGACATATCTTAACCTAAAATCAAAGAATCTTTGGACACGAAAAAGTGTGAAGAATAACGTGTGTTATCAGAAATGTAGCACCAAAATAATCACTATTATCTTTAGCCCCACGGTGGGTGACAAACTGTTTACCTCGAAAATCAGTATTAACAATTATATTTTATTTGTGGTTCTAAAAATATGTGATTTATTTCAATACTAGTAAATAAGCAAGAAATACTAGGTGTAAAGAAGAGGAATATGATAACCAGACCAGTGTTATCAAAGGAACGAGGGCCTCGAGCTCGATAACCTCGGGGTCTCGAGGTAAGTTAGTAGCAATAAAGTATGAACAATAAAGTTGAAGAATAATCTTGATCACAGTAAACGAGAAAAGCAGAGTAGAATGTTCTACACCAGTGAATGATGATGCTTACAAATTATTTGAGCCCCCTTTATATAGGAGGGGAAAATACATTTCCATTAACAGTAAAAAATACTATAGGTACAGCTGTATAAACGCCTAGTACGTATTTGTATGAACCAATCCTGAGATTTACGCCTTGACCTATATGCCTTTGAGAAATTCCCGCTTTTTCTAGACTGTTATCGATTTTTCACTGCCTCGAGGTAGGCCACGTCCGGCCCTCAATGTGTTCTCTCGAGGTATGCATTCTGAGATCGGTCTCGAACATTACTTCGAGTATTCTGAGCTCGGGCTCGGAACATAATAGGGACTTTAAAATCAGGCTCCTCCGATTTTAGCCGTATACACATTCCACCCCTAGACACAAGAAAAATCCGGGCACACCATTAAGATCTTGGAGGATATGCTACACGCCAATATTATGGATTTTGGGGGTTCTTGGGATCAATTTCTACCACTTGTAGTTTTTCCCTACAAAAACAACTACCAATCGAGTATTCAGGTGGCTCATTATGAGACCTTATATGGGAGGCGATTTCAATATCTAGTTGGTTGGTTTTAGTCGGCGGAGGCTAGGTTGTTGGGAAATGACTTGGTTCGGGATGCCTTGGAGAAAGCCAAGTTGATTCAGGATTGGCTTCGAACAGTAAAGTCTAGAGTGAAGAGTTATGCTAATAGGAAGGTTCGTGATGCTGCATATATGGTGGGTGAGATGGTGTTACTGAGAGTTTTCCCATGAATGGTGTGATGAGGTTTAGAATAAAGGGCATGTTGAGCCCTCGGTATATTATCCTTTTTGAGGTGCTTGAGAGGATTGGAGAGGTGTCATACAAGTTTGCATTACCACCTAGACGATCGAGTGTTTTCCCAGTGTTTCATATTTCTATGCTCTAGAAATATTATGGTGATTCGTACCATGTTTTGCATTTCAACACAGTTCAGTTAGAGAGGGGTATTACTTATGATGTGGAGTCGGTGGCCATTTTGGATCGGCATGTTTGAAAGTTGAGATCACATAGTATAGTTTCAGTGAGAGTCACATTGGAGAGGCCAGCCAGTCGAGGAGGCTACTTGGGATATCGAGCGGGAGATGCATAGATATACACATCTATTTGAGACTCCATATATGATTCTAGACTCGTTCGAGGATGAAATTTTGTTTAAGATGGATTGAATGTAACAACATGGCCAATGGTTTTGTGTATTATATCCCCGTTCCCCAGTTTATCAATTCTTCTATGTTCATTTGTGGTTATGTGACTTACTATGGTAGTTGGATTTGTTTCGGGGAGGTTTCAGAGTTAGTTGGGACACTTTGTCTCATGGTTGGAAGCTAAAGTTGAAAGAGTTGGAGTCTGAATTTTGTGTAGACGACTCCGGAATGGAGTTTTGATAGTTCCAATAGCTTTGTATGGTCATTTTTGACTTAGGCGTATTTACGTATATTGATTTGAACGTCTGTAGGTTGGTTTGAGGCTTCTCGATGAAAGTTGTAATGTTGAAGGTTTAAAAGGTTGAGAGGTTTGACCAAAGGTTGTCTTTGTTGATATCGGGTTTGAATTTTTGTTCCGGGAGTTTGAGTAGGTCCGTCGTGTCATTATGACATGTGTGCAAAATTTGAGGCCAATCAGAGTTGGTTTGATATGGATCGACATATGTCATAGAAGTTGGAAGTTCATTAGTTTCATTAGGCTTGAATTGGGGTGCGATTAGTGATTTCAATGTTGTTTGATGTGAATTGAGGCTTCAAAATTTGTATTGTGTTTTAGCACATGATGGTATGCTTGAATGGGGTCCCGAGGGCCTCGATCATGATTCAGGTTAAGTTTAGATTCATTTTAGACTTAGAAGAGTTGCTGATGTCTGGGTATCTGGTTTCCTCTTCCGCGATCGCGAGGATAGGGCCACGATCCCAAAGAGTCCTTTCTACCAGGTGGGATTTTTCAACATGTTTGCAAGGGAAAGTAAGCAATCGCGAAGCTTTGGGTGTTTACTCACCGCGAACGCGAGTGAGGTGACGCGTTTATGAAGAAGGAAGAGGAGGCCTGAGGAATTGCACGTGTTGTTCAATACAATCGTAGATATTGGTTAATGGGCAGCACATTTATTCCTTAGTTATCACATTCGTGTACAAGGATTTTTCTACTAGAGATTTTTGTTCTTCGTGCTCGGAAGGGATTTTCGACAACCGAGAAGGGTAAAGCCTGGGCACACTCGTAAAAACCCAAATCTAGGGTTATTGTTATTATATCTTGTTTTGAGTAGTAGAGCTCAGTTTTGGGAGATTTTGAAGGGAATATTAACGTCTTTGATCGGGGTATGTTTTTTTTCCTCGGATTTGTTCATTAATCATTAGTCTATACTTGTTTTTACAATTTATTTGGTGATTTGGAGTAGGAACTTTGTAGAAACTTTTATAAAATAAAAACGGAGGTTAGAAGGTCGATTGGAGGTCAGAATTGGATGATTTTTTATGGTTGGGCTCGTAAGTGAATGTGTGTCCGGAATTTGTGAATTTTGTCGAGTTCCAATGTAAAGGCCCGAGGTTGACTTTTTCGTTTTGGTTAAAGACATTAGCTTTATTATACAGAATAGATTCCTATAGCTTGGAACGGTTATATCAAGTTCTTTGTGGCTAGATTCGAGAGTGTCGCAGGCCGATTCACGAGACAAGGGTTTGTTGGAGCATTAAGTTGAGTTCTTTGAGGTAAGTAACATTTCTAAACTTGGAATCGAGGGTGTTTATCAATGAAAAACGTGTTATTTGTGTTGAGTTGGGGTGACACACATGCTAGGTGACATTCGTGTGGGCGTGCACCGTGATAATCATGATCTGGTTGATTCTTTTGCAATGTGTTGTTATCAAGTCTTGTCATATCCGTCAAATCCTGACTTGTTAGAGTAACTGAACTGTGATTTATGTTAGAAATCATGTTTAGGCTATGTACTTATTCGGTTGAGACCTAATGAGTTTATTTTTGTTGTTTTGGTTAGATGCTTTAACTGTAATTATACACTTAGTCATTATAATTAAATTGTATATGTCTCTGCTATCATGCAGTGTTGCAATAGATGTTATTTTTGTTTGGGCTGAGTGGTACGAGATTTGTGAACCCTTGAGACTTGCGATATTAATGACTGAGGTGAGACTGAGAGCTGAGTCGTGGGTGATATTGTTGATTAGTTTGTACACCGCAGCATGCCATATTGGGTTTATGATTGTTATGTAGATTGGGTTGCACGCCACATCATGCATTATATTCTTTATATTATTGCTTGGGCAGGATCCACCCTTCTGGAGTCTGACATACCAGTAGTGAGCGCCGACACAATGATATGTATACACGTGCTTTGGTGAGGGGCATTGATATTGTGTGAGTTATGTGGGCATTTGGAAGATGGTTTGAGCATTTTCTGAAGGCGTGAATACTTGGGATATCACTGTGAAATCATAAATTAGGCATGCATATGCTAGGTAGGCATAGAGATGTAAACTTCCTCATGCTAGATGTAATAGACATGTTTCTATCAGTGTTGGCTTTAACTGTTGAACTTGAAAGCATGTCAAAATTCCTGTAATATGAATGAGCTGATTATGATAATTTTTTCTAAATTGTTTATTGTTTATGTCATCATTAAACCTTGTCCTTATATTGGACTCTGACTGTCTTTTTTTGAGCTCGTCACATCTTTTAGACCAAGATTAGTTATGTTAGTCATTGAGTACATGGGGTCGGTTGTACTCATACTGCACTTTGCACTTCGTGTGGAGATCCATGTACATCCAGACGGGGTGATTGCTAGACCTATGCTAGTACCTACTTGAGAGATATCGAGGTAGCTGCTATGACGTCTGCATACCTGAACTCTCTTTCATTTTATTTTCTTCAGTATTATTCTATTATTCAGACAGTTATTTTAGAGTTTTGGTCTATATTGATACGTAGTAGTGCTCATGTGCTCGTTGACACCATGTTTTGGAGTTACAAAAGTATTTAAGTTATTTGTATTAGATATTTATGATATTTTTGTTGTTACGTTTTACTAACACCTGTTTCATTCAAATGTTGAGTTGTTATGTGATTGTCGGCTTGCCTAAAAAGTGTGTTACGCGCCATTACGAAAAGGTTGACATTTGGGTTTGTGACACCATAAAATCCGCTCGGCACATGCGTGCCCAATTGACCACCAAAATACTTGCATAATCAGCGTAACATGAGTACGTAAATAACCACGTACCCAGTTAGTATATAGCCTAACCCCTGAGAGGTAGTAACGAGGGGTCGACATCGACACTTAACATTGGTTCTAATAAATCAATATAAAAGATAACAAATATGAAACACAATAGTGATAATGTGGTAAGATCACTAACTAACATAATCCTCCAGCTGGATGACAATATAAATTTCTCAAACCTCATCTACTATCATAAAAAAATAGAAGAATCAAAGGGTACCTCACACGCATAAGGAATATTAAGCGTTATCTCTAATAAATAAGGCACAATGTAACATCCAGATTTCAATTAAAGGGAAATCTCATGAATATTCGGACTCCTAGCGGTATTACACACGAGTTATGCCGACGTCGTGAAACCCGATCCAGAATACTGTGTAAAGTGCCGAAGGTCAACCGGCCAGAACCATGGATGCATCTCAAATATACTACCAAGGCGGTCTGATCCACATGAAGAGAAGAAAAAATTCAAATTACCAGTCACGTATTTGTGATACAAGAGCAGTAACATAAAGTGAACATAAGTATTACTAGCAATCGATATCCTGCCAAACAACACAAGATATCGGGATTCGGCCTTACATCATCTCTAATCAATTTACATTTACAAGTTTAGGTAATTAAACTAACAGGTTGAGTTCATGTAATACCAATATCACATGATATAATCCTAAGTCTACCCCAGATATAAGCATGATTTTATCTATGTAAGTACTCTCGTCACCTCATGTGTATGTAGCCTCCATAATAAGTAGCACATAAAAAATACACCACCTATGTGGTAATTTCCCCTGACAAGGTTAGACAAAAGACATACAATGCTCCAAAATATGATAACCGGCTCCAATGCCTCTCCAATACTTCAAATTGATGCCCATCGATCCGAAACTAGCCAAACAACGTGCAAAAAAATCAACACATACTCCAAAACTCATAATTTAATAATTTATAAAAATTCCCGACACACTTGAAAAGTCAACAAAGTCAACCTCCGCATAAAACTTTTTGAAGATTGATACGCTCAAATTACACGTAAATAAATAGTGTGAGGAGGTCGATGTCAAATATAATAACCCAACTAGGTTGGGGTCGAATCCCACATGGAATATGCGTGAAACAATTATGTGAATAGTGTGGAGCTTAACTTAAATCTTAATTCTATTCGGTTAGCTTAAAAAATAGTATTGTAGTTGAGTGAAGTAGTAACAAGTATGATTTAGAAAGTTATAAATAATTTAATTAACTAAACCAAGGTTGTGTCCCCTTCAATGAAACGTAATGCTATCAGTGTTAATATGATATATTTCTAATGGAAGGTCGTTGATATGCAAATGATCTCTAGACTACCCAATATTTTTCCAATAGTTGGGTAGTATTTCCTCTTTATGATTTTTCAAAATATAAATGAGTTGAAATTAAGAACAATCAATTAGTGCTAAATAAAATCAACTTATCCCTAAGAAATTCTATTAAAAAGGTTTAATGCCTTGAGGTTTTGATATTTACTTCTACCAAACCCTAACCCACTTTTCCAAGTAACAAAGAGTAAAATGGCACTTGTTAATGTTTGCAACCACCAACAATAAATGAATAATGAGAAATAAATATATACCAACCAACCATTATATATAAATTCAATTGTAAACACTCATTAACATTACACCCATTTAGGGTCCACAACCTTAGTATTTAAAACTAGCCACACATGCTAAAATACAAAATGATAATAATATTCAATGTCAAAATGCTTACAAAAGTGCATGATTCTTCACTCTAAAGCTTCCAAAAGATGGACTATTCAATGCCTTGTATTGTAGCCTCTTTTTTGGACAAGATGCTCCCACAAAAATCTAATAAATCTATTTATAGTGGACTAAAAATCACGGCCAAAATTGGACAAGAATACCCTTGCAGACAAATTATGCGACCGCATATCTGTCGTAAAACAGGTATGCGGTCCGCATATCCTTCAATTCCATCGCAGATCTCCCGAGTCCAGTTTCAGATGTCGATCGCATAGCAGTTATGCGGTTCGCATATCTGTTATTCGATCACATTTTCCATTGCAAAGTTGTGAGGTTCTGACTCTTCTGGAAGTCTGCGGTCAGTTATGCGGTCCACAAACTTGTTATGCGGTCGCATAATGGACCGCATAATGTTCATTTGATTTGGCCATTTTAATTGTTCTACTCTGCGGTTTCCCTCGTGGTTTACGGTCCACATGTGAGTTTTGCGGTCCGCATTTGAATTATGCGGCCCACAACTTGTCTTCTTTTTTCTCTTTTGCGGCTTTTTGACTTAATTTCCATAATTTCGGGTCCTCAAGCCTGATATACTGAAAAACATCAAAACTTCATAATATTTAACAAGAAAATGCATTTACAACGAGCTAAAAGCTAAGTAATTGGTATTAAATGTGCCAAAATTCTACGGCACATCAACACCCCGAACTTAAAATCCTGCTTGTCCTCAAGCAACTACAACAACATTATCCTATCCTAAACTCTAACTAACGGCATGAAACAGTAGTGACAGTGGATGGTTTTAATTATCAGTTCACAAGCATGTGCTATAATTTATTTACCCTTCCGGACAACCATTATATTTACAAAGAAGTTAATCAACATGTGAACTTTGAGCCTCGACCAATTTGACAAAATGTTGCTCTCAGCTATGTGCACTTGCATTCGACTTCAAGAGCTTAACTTCTGTTAAACCATGCAGTTCATGTACCTTTACAAGAAACAAGGTCCCCAAAATCACCATATTTACAGAGACAGCACATGGGACAGATTTACAAAGACACTCACTCTCACAAGGAATTTCAAGTGTTAGAAGATATCATGCCATAAGCTTGCTCTTATTTTAATTCGCTGCCAATTCAAAAATATTGGATTAGAGATCCCATAAGGACTTTTTATGCTTGTAATGTAGGTTTAGGGAAGGATTGGATAATTATTTGGGATACAAGTGACTGTACCCTCCTTGAGAACCACTCACATTTGTCTCTCTTTTTGCACTTTGTTTCTTTTCAAACCTCATACCCTTCTAGTTATCGACATAGAACACCTTGAATACCTCTCTACTTTCTTCAAGACTCCACATATATATACCCCTTTCTTGTTTTTTTTATACCACTATTTTTTTTTTGTATTTTTCTTGTGGAGCTTGAAAAATTTCACATGAACACTTTGAGGTCTATGATCCTACCCCCAATATACAACCTTACCAACCTCCAACTTGACACCACAACCACGACATGGGCTTTTATATTCATTCTCAATGTTCAAGGAGGGACGAGTTCAAAAGAGGGAATTATTTTACAAAAGGGGAAAGGTTTGTAATGAGGTAGCCAAGAAAAAGTTAAAGGCTTGAATGGGGCGACTAGTGATAACGTCTATGCAATGGTTAGCTTGAAAGGCTAAAGGGGTTTTTCAAATAATACAATTAATTCCTAAGTTCATCTCTCCAACCAAACGTAATTATCATTAGCAATGAAAGACCAACCATGAATGTTCTAGATGATAGAAGTAAGCAAAAGAATTGTTTACACAAACATGAACACACATGGCACATGAACGGTTTGACTCAACATGGTTTTAGCCCTCAAGTGAACATCAGGCAACTCAAGATTTCATCATATGATAAGTATAATTCGGAGTAAACATAAAGTCAACCGAGCCTCAAGTTCACAAAATTAACTAACCATAAAATCTTTTTATATATATATATCAATAACGGAAGGGTATAGTTCATTTACCAATCATACATGCTTGAAACTATACAATCACACAAAATTGGTCAAAGTGTTTCATATTACTATTCTGGTTCTACTACTACATCCTTGGAATAGAACCCGACGAAGAAAACCCAAGGGGAGTTCATTACTAACTACTAAGGAAGTTATGCATGAATATATATATATATTATTTTTGTTTTTTTATATACAACTATGTACACAAAGATTAGAAAAATGGCTATCTCCCACCCCCAACTGAAAAGCATGCATTGTCCCCAATGCGTAAGAAATCTAAAACAGATTTGAGGGGCTCCCTGGTGGCGTACTAAGCACTGTGGGAGTCTGCAGCATGCTGGACTACGGTGGGGTCATGCACTAATGCTGAAGTTGTGGCTCATGGGATCTCAGCCTAAGGAGTGACCTCCATTGATAGAGTAACATCTCCAACTGTCGTGATGATAGAGCGGGGGCCTGGGGAGCTGCTAGCCTTGCCCGATGATGGCTGCGTGGTCGATGGATGGGATTTAGCGACCATGTCCGCTAGCGAGTGTGCAATCGCCTTCTATACATCTGCCTCTTCTCTATCATGTGCATCTGTAGTCACGGCAACTTGCTTACCCTTGTCTTGAGGACCCTCATCCTCTTCAGATAGTGCATCTTCGTCTATCTCCTCATCATATGTCTCCCAATCTTCGGACTCTTCAATATGTCCATAATCTGCCTCAGAGGGAATGTAAATGGGTGCCTGAGGCACTGGAGTCTGGGAGGACACAACAATCTATGGCTCGGTAGCTATCATCAATGTGGTGAAATAAAAGTCTAGTCTAGGAGTGGACCTACCAGCTCCCTGCTCTCCTTCCTTTAACAGGAGGGATGATACATCAAACTCTAGGTTCTGCATCTTTTGGAGCTCACCCTTCAGTGCAAGAACATCTGTACGGAGCTTAGGCATGCCTCCAACCTCGCACCGTTCAACTTTCTCTAGCCGCACCTCAATTTGCTTCAGGCGATCCTCACAAGATTGATCTTTCTATTTAATCTCCGTCATTGAGGATTGGACGGGAAGCAATGCCTTTCGAATAATGGTTTGGAGATCCTTCATCAGTCGGTCTACTAGCATTAGTGTGCTGAGCTATAAGACCCAGCTTAGAATGAGCTGGCAGTGCGACTGGGGGCTGTGCAGTGATGGCCTGTGGAGTGGTTGTGGATGAAAATGTGGCCTTAGGAAAGGCAGGTATCTGGGGGATCTGAATCTCTGTAGGATTAGGAGCTTCCTTCGACATTGCGTCACTAATACGCATGATATCGATATCTTTAAGCGCTTTCACCGGCTTGTCATGGTCTGGAGATGGAGGTGCCACAGCATTACAGAGAGTTGTGATCAAGCAGGGGAATGGAAGTGACATGGCTTCTGGTTTTCCCTGACCCCCAACTCTTGGAAAATAATCTCATCCACATCAATTTTGATACCCGTCATGACACACGCAATCAGAAGTGCTTTCTCAATGTTGTTATTTGTTTCATTTTTGGACGGTATCAGGCATGAAGTGACAAATTTGAGCCTGTAGCGACCCTCTCGTGTGAGATCCTCTTTGTAAATCTTCTGGTTAGGGTCAATCCAGGCTGGGGTTCCATTATCCAAGAACGCTCATTGTCTTTGTTTGCTACTTTGGCCTCATACTCAGTTGTGCCCGGACTCTAGTCCTTAAATTACAAGTCATTGATGGTGCCCTTATCACATAGCATCTTCTTTCCTCGAACCAGTACTGTGTCGCTAAAGACCCTGTTTCTCTTATGCCCAGCGGTCCTGGAGGCCCTATATGAAGCATAAAATTCTCGCACAATAGTCTCGTTGTACTCATCAGGGACCTCTTTGAAGAATTCCCACTGCATGTCCTTGATGTTCTCTAGGATGTGAGGGTAGTGTTCCTGCAACCCGTTCATGCTCAATTTCTTTTCGTCGAGGATCTTTCGCTTTTCAATCGCTTTATATAGACTCATGGAGCCCGGGACCCCAAATCGGAGTTGTAGATCCTCCCCATTTATTTCCTTCTTGTCTCAGCTTGCAAGTCTACTGATGGGGAGGTATTTAGTTGTGGCTTATCCTCATCAGACTGGGAGGAGTGCTCAGCAACAGTACGGGAGGTGTCAAATTGTGGATGTTTTTCCTATTCTGCATGTTGGCCGACAGTTGCCCTTTTATGCCCACAGGCGGATGGGGATCGCATTGATATAGCCTTATTTGGTGCCATTTATACAAAGAAACAGTGTGTGAGCGATGGACGTAGCATAGCAAGCATAAGACTAAAACAATTGCGAAAGAAACATAATATGCGATGGGTTATGCGGTCGCATAACCACTATGCAGACCGAAAACCCATCAAATAATTACAGTACTCAGAAAAAATATTACCACTATGCGGACCACAAACTCGTCGCATAATTACAATACTTAGAAAAAATATTACCACTATGCGGACCACAAACACGTCGCATAATTACAATACTCAGAAAAAATATTTGTTATGCGATTGCATAACCACTATGCGAATCACATATCCATCGCAAAACTATGTACATTGATTGGACCAAAAATATTCAATCGCAAAACCCACCGCAAAGGAGGGTTTGCGATCGCAAACATTCCGCATAATCTTCTGCATGACCAGGTATGTGGTGGCTTTGCGATCCACATAACAGTTTTGCGATTGGAAAAGCCTCCGCATTATGGCACTACACACGGTCACCTAGGGTTACATCTGCAGTGACTTTGCATGCTGCAAACAGTTTATGCAGGCCGCAAAAAGTAATTGTTCCGACAATTGAAACCTACTCTTAACAAGAATTTACAACCTACATCATGTTAAAAAACCCCCAACCCGACATTTTTATCTCTAATTCAGCACTTAGGGGTCTACCAAAGGCAAAAACAACACAAAAGCACGAAGAAAGAGCAAAAACAATACAAAACAAAAGTAGCAGAAATAGAAAGGGGAGAAAGTACATACCCGAAAACGAAATTCTTCCATTTCGTTAAGTTGTGTCAATCTTAGATTAGCAACCTCCGCCCAATCAAGGTTCAACTTTTTCAAAGACCACATGGCCTTGTGTTCCAGAACCACGAGTAAATGACATGCCTTTCCAAAGACCAATCGGTACGGTGAAGTGCCAATAGGAGTCTTCAATGTTGTGCGAAAGGCCCACGACGCATTCACAATTTTGGCTAGAATGTTCTTAATCTCTCTATTGGAGACTTCAACTGGGCCACTCGACTGAGGATGATAAGGTGTGTCCATCTTGTGCTTTACGCCATATTTCTCGAGTAGCCCGGTGAAAGCTTTGTTGCAGAAATGAGAGCCACCATCGCTAAGAATGGCTCTAGGAGTGCCAAACCGTATGAATATTATTTTCGTCAAAAATGCGGTCACACTCCTCACCTCATTGTTTGGCAAGGCGATTGACTCAACCCATTTAGACACATAGTTGATCACGCTTAACTATGTCTAATAAAAGACTAAGAGGGCATT
The DNA here is from genome assembly GCA_005239525.1 of Nicotiana knightiana. Lineage (NCBI taxonomy): Eukaryota > Viridiplantae > Streptophyta > Magnoliopsida > Solanales > Solanaceae > Nicotiana > Nicotiana knightiana. Next base: position 37,733 of record ML417984.1, on the reverse strand, counting down.
GCAAATATAATCTGGGGTATTATGCCCAGAGTCGATCCCACAAGGAATTTACGTATCAAGCAACCTGTTAGAATACTAAACTGTCACTTGATGTTATTTAAATTACTAAAACTGAAGATTAACTACGCTAAGGTGTAAACAATTGTAATAAAGATCTCAGGTTATGGTTTCCCCCGTCGGTGAATTTACTTCTCGGATACTTCATATAGCTTGATTAGTTGTTTCTATCAATCATGAACACTCTATCTACCATAAATCTCTCTCAAGTAATTATGATAATTTACTAGACGCACTCTCTCAAGTTACGCTAGCTAGATTGCATTACAGTTCACTTTAGATTGCACCCGAGGTATCGTTATCTCTAATCCAACCTCTAAACCCTCGGTTATGACTTTCATCTATACTCCGGGAGTGATGTTGTTCAAACAACTACCTAAATATGCACTCTCTCTCAAGTAGATACATAATAAATAGGCACAGCTAATTGATGGCCATTCAATTAACTAAAACAAGAACGTAGTTGCACAATTAGTGATTAATCAACCAATCGGAACCATATTAGTAACAAAATAAGTTCATCCCCCAACGGGTCCGACCAAAACCCTAGATTAAAGAAGTTAGCTAAACAAATTCATAAGAATCAAATCTAAAATAACTTGCATAATTAAACTACAAAGTAATGAAGAAAATCTGTACAATTTGATGTCTTGACGTTCAAATCCCTTCTCTCCTCTTCGAATCTCCTCTGAGTTGTGTTTTTTGGGGTCTATTTTTAAGTTTAGGACAAACTCTAAACGTGTAGGAGACTTTTATTTCAACCGGGAAGCACTTAAACTCGTCAACACTCGAAATTGACCAGAACAAGGAGACCCGGCATTTTGACTCTAAGGCCTGGATAAGGCCAGGCCAGGCTTGGCTTTAGGAGGCAAACACCCCCCTAATGCCAGGGCCAGCCTGGCTTTAGGAGGAAAACGCCTGGATAAGGCCAGGGTGTTCCCTCTTCACCTCTCAAGCGTATTTTCGACGTATTTGCATCCATTTAGCTCGGTTTCCATCTCCAATTCACCTACACATGAAATAAACTCCATTAAGCACATAAAAAATGTATTTTTATCATTAATGCGCATAAACTGTAAGGCATATAACATGTTAAACTATGAATTCTAGTCTCGCATCAATACCCCACACTTAAACATTTGCTCGTCCTCGAGCAATCAAACTACACTCATGTACACAACTTATTAAGCAAATCTCTTAACACGTTATACCAAGAATATTTAAAACATTTCAAGCACAAAGGTGTGACATCCTCGCCTCAATAGTCGACTCACATATACCATGCTTTATTCACAATCCACTCACTACTCTAACATAGAGGTCAACAACATTACCTTTCCTTCATGAATAATGTGCCCTCACCAAATCAAAGAGCTAGTTCCTCACACAATAAAATTTAAGAACACTTAGGAACTCAAGATCGAAAGAATTCACTCGCTCTCAGAACTAACATTCATATGCCAAAAAAGATGCACCATAGTCTTGCCCGTAGTGTAATACTCTACTAATCGAGCTCATTCAGTCTAGGATAAAGTAGGACTTTATTCGGTTGTAATGTAGTCTGCGGAACGGGTAGGATACATTTGGATATAAGAGTGACTACACCTCCCTAAACACTTTAATACATAAACTTTTATGTTCAACCTCAAACTAATAATAAGCCAACCTCCACCTTCACAACAAAGTTATTACCCCATACATCTTTAAGCACAATTACATTAAGAGTCACCACATATATTTTTCTTTCACAACAATGCAAGAGTTTATTTAATTTAATTATTTTTTTCTTCTTTTCTTCTTTTTCTCTTTTTTTTTCTTTTTTTTTCAAGTGACTCTTACTTTTCAATACAATGCACCTTTCTCCTTATTTCAATTATTCCCCTAAAAAACTAACCTACCACCCCACACTTTAACTTTTCCATATTTCATCACATTTTCAGTGCTTACCAGAGGTTACAAGGTTCAAATATAAGATCGATTCAAACAAAGGGGATATGGCTTGTAATATGGTTGCCAAAGAAACAGGATTATAGGCTCAACGGGGTTAATGACGATACATAACAATTAGGTGGGTAAAATATATATAAGTGGCTCGACAAAGAAATGCCTATATCACTTCCAAAACTGAACAAAACTTCTATTTCGCTTTGCACACATACGAGGAAAGTTCTAGACATCAAATGCAATGCACAGAATAACATACAAAAGTCACACACACTTGGCACATAACGCACTCAGGGTTGGATCTATCACAACACTCCAGTCAAAGCAGTTAAGCAAATCTTAAGAATTCCTGATTTAAGGTATTTATACTGGAGTCAAAAATTGAGCCTAAGCGTCACAACCAAAGTACTGACTATTCTCAAGGCATTAGTATGTTTCGAGATACTGCTCCTATTAAGCACTTAACCATATGATTTCTACTCCTAAAAATTAAAAACTACCTACACCCGGTTCAATTAAAAACCCTTTGAAAAGAACCGTTGTCCAAAGAAAAACCAACGGGGAATTACTACACTACCTAACACAAAAAAAATCTTTTTGGTATTTTCTCTAGAATTAGTTCCTTCAAGAAAACTGTCTAGGAGATCCATCGTCAGGAAGAGTCCATTAATCTAACACAACTAAAATAGCATAGAAAGTCACCAAACAATCTCCTCACCCCACACTTAAAATTGTGCATTGTCCCCAATGCGCACCTATGCATACAAGAGGGTAAAAAGAAACTCCCTGGTAGGCCAAAGGCCGAAGCACTAGCATCTCATGGGGTACTCAGACTTCTCACAGGCCTGGTCCTTCATGCTGGTACCTCACATTTAGTTCCAACCATCTAATTTGATGTTGCATCCTTCTAGTATCTTGCGTTCCATGCTCATAAAAAAAAATAAACAAATTGACACTACAAAATAATACAATTAGAAAATTACACTAAAACAAAAGTAAAATAAAATAAAATAAAGAAGTAAAGATGGGTTGCCTACCAACAAGCGCTTGATTTAACGTCGCGACACGACATGAATCGCTTTCTGCCTCCACTTCGAACTTATGAATTGCGCCCCCAATTTGGCATCAAGTTTTCGGTTATGCTCCAAGGGTGGTGGAACAAATATAATTGGCCAATCAACCATTGTATTATTTTATACTTCTTGGCTTTTAGAGGAGGTATGTAGTCCTGTCTTCCTGGCACGAAAAATTCCAAAATGTAAGTATCCTGTTCCTCATTCCTTGACTCCTCAATTGGCTCAGATGACTCTATTTCAATATCCTCATCCAAGCACAATGTGGAAAAATGTTTGGAGTGAGGACCAATGCGCTCACACACATGAATTGCAGGACTTTCAACATCCTCAACAACAATTACACTAGAGTCGATTAAAGTTGTATCCTCAACGCCCCTAGCTGACTCTATTATTACTTCTTCAACATCGGTATCCTCAAATTCTAATTGTTTAGATCGTTGGGTTTCTACTTTGGACACCTCCATTGGCACCTCAATTCTCATCTCTGATGTACACTGCTCCTGGCTACTATCCATAATATTGGCATATTGAGCGTTAAAAGCTTCAACTAGTTGACTCGTTTGAGCCTCCAAGTTGCGAATAGTTTCATCTTGCCTTTGTATCCACAGTTGTAACTCCTCCTGTTGTTCCAGAATGCACTTCATCATATCCTCGAGCCTTTTCCAATCATCATCATTGGGTTCTTTATTTCTATTAACTTCAAAGGAAAAAGAAGAATCATCAAAGTAAGGGGTTGGGGGAAGATAAGAAATATAAGCGCAACCCTGCAAGTGAACATCTTGACCACCACACATATCACACTCATTCCACACATAAGATTGAGTTGGTGCACATAACCCGCTCTCGGAAATATTTTGATAATTTTTCTCTTGGTGGTTTCCTCCATAATATGCATAATGAGGATCAAAAGTAGAATTACCAACATAACTCTCATAATTCCATGATGCCATGTTTTAACAAATAAAACTAAAATAAAGAAAATAAAAATCAAATACTAAAAAAAAATTCAACTTGAAACCTAATAATATATACAATTACAGCTACACTTGATAATACCGTTAATTCCCCGGCAACGACGCCAAAATTTTATCACGCTCAACTATGTCTAATAAAAGACTAAGCAAGCGTTGCAAATATAATCCGAGGTATTATGCCTAGAGTCGATCCCACAGGGAATTTACGTATCAAGAAATTTGTTAGAATAATCAACTGTCACTTGATGTTATTTAAATTACTAAAACTAAAGATTAACTACGCTAAGGTTTAAACAATTGTAATAAAGATCTAAGGTTATGGTTTCCCCCGTCGGTGAATTTACTTCTCGGATACTTCATATAGCTTGATTAGTTGTTTATATCAATCATGAACACTCTATCTACCATAAATCTCTCTCAAGTAATTATGATAATTTACTAGACGCACTCTCTCAAGTTACACTAGCTAGATTGCATTACAATTCACTTTAGATTGCACCCAAGGTATCATTATCTCTCATCAAACCTCTAAACCCTCGGTTATGACTTTCATCTATACTCCGGGACTGATGTTGTTCAAACAACTACCTGAATATGCACTCTCTCTCAAGTAGATACATAATAAATAGGCACAGCTAATTGAAGGCCACTCAATTAACTACAACAGGAACGTAGTTGAACAATTAGAGATTAATCAACCAATCAGAACAATATTAATAAGAAAATAAGTTCATCCCCCAACGGGTTTTACATAAACTCTAGATTAAAGAAGTTAGCTAAACAAATTCATAAGAATCAAATCTATAATAACTTGCATAATTAAACTACAAAGTAATGAAGAAAATCTGTACAATTTGATGTCTTCCTGTTCGAATCCCTTCTCTCCTCTAAAATAAAGAAAATAAAAATCAAATACTAAAAAAAAAATTAAAAAAAATAATTCAACTTGAAACCTAATAATATGTACAATTACAGCTACACTTGATAATACCGTTAATTCCCCGGCAACGGCGCCAAAATTTGATCACACTCAACTATGTCTAATAAAAGACTAAGCGGGCGTTGCAAATATAATCCGGGGAATTATGCCCAGAGTCAATCCCACAGGGAATTTACGTATTAAGCAAGCTGTTAGAATACTCGACTGTCACTTCATGTTATTTAAATTACTAAAACTAAAGATTGACTATGCTAAGGTGTAAACAATTATATTAAAGATCTAAGGTTATGGTTTCCCCTGTCGGTGAATTTACTTCTCGGATACTTCATATAGCTTGATTAGTTGTTTCTATCAATCATGAACACTCTATCTACCATAAATCTCTCTCAAGTAATTATGATAATTTACTAGACGCACTCTCTCAAGTTACGCTAGCTAGCTTGCATTACAGTTCACTTTAGATTGCACCAGAGGTATCATTATCTCTAATCCATCCTCTAAACCCTCGGTTATGACTTTTGTCTATACTCCGAGAGTGATGTTGTTCAAACAACTACCTAAATATGCACTCTCTCTCAAGTAGATACATAATAAATAGGCACAACTAATGGATGGCCATTCAATTAACTACAATAAGAACATAGTTTAACAATTGGAGATTAATCAACCAATCGGAATTATATTAATAAAAAAATTAGTTCATCCCACAATGGGTTCTACCAAAACCCTAGATTAAAGAAGTTAGCTAAACAATTTCATAAGAATCAAATCTACAATAACTTGCATAATTAAAACTCCAAAGTAATGAAGAAAATCTGTACAATTTGATGTCTTGCCGTTCGAATCCCTTCTCTCCTCTAAAATAAAGAAAATAAAAATCAAATAATAAAAAAAATAAAAAATTCAACTTGAAACCTAATAATACGTACAATTACAGCTACACTTCATAATACCGTTAATTCTCCGGCAACGGCGCCAAAATTTGATCACGCTCAACTATGTCTAATAAAAGACTATGCGGGCGTTGCAAATATAATCCGAGGTATTATGCCCAGAGTCGATCCCACAGGGAATTTACGTATCAAGCAAGCTATTAGACTTCTCAACTGTCACTTGATGTTATTTAAATTACTAAAACTAAAGATTAACTACGCTACGGTGTAAGCAATTGTAATAAAGATCTAAGGTTATGGTTCCCCCGTCGGTGAATTTACTTCTCGGATACTTCATATAGCTTGATTAGTTGTTTCTACCAATCACGAAGACTCTATCTACCATAAATATCTCTCAATTAATTATGATAATTTACTAAATGCACTCTGTCAAGTTACGCTAGCTAGATTGCATTACAGTTCACTTTAGATTGCACCCGAGGTATCGTTATCTCTAATCCAACCTCTAAACCCTCGGTTATGACTTT
>ML417984.1:4013-28426 GCA_005239525.1 Nicotiana knightiana | reverse complement strand
ATAAAAGACTAAGCGGGCGTTGCAAATATAATCCGGGGTATTATGCCCAGAGTCGATCCCACAGGGAATTTAAGTATCAAGCAAGCTATCAGAATACTCAACTGTCACTTGATGTTATTTAAATTACTAACACTAAAGATTAAAACTAAAGATTAACTACGCTAAGGTGTAAACAATTGTAATAAAGATCTAAGGTTATGGTTTCCCCCGTCGGTGAATTTACTTCTCGGATACTTCATATAGCTTGATTAGTTGTTTCTATCAATCATGAACACTCTATCTACCATAAATATCTCTCAAGTAATTATGATAATTTACTAGATGCACTCTCTCAAGTTACGCTAGCTACATTGCATTACAGTTCACTTTAGATTGCACCCGATGTATCATTATACCTAATCCAACCTCTAAACCCTCGGTTATCACTTTCATCTATACTCCGGGAGTGATGTTGTTCAAACAACTACCTAAATATGCACTCTCTCTCAAGTAGATACATAATAAATAGGCACAGCTAATTGATGGCCATTCAATTAACTACAACAAGAACGTAGTTGAACAATTAGAGATTAATCAACCAATCAGAACTATATTAATACAAAATAAGTTCATCCCCCAACGGGTTCTACCAAAACCCTAGATTAAAGAAGTTAGCTAAACAAATTCATAAGAACCAAATCTAAAAAAACTTGCATAATTAAACTTCAAAGCAATGAAGAAAATTTGTACAATTTGATGTCTTGCCGTTCGAATCCGTTCTCTCCTCTAAAATAAAGAAACTAAAAATCAAATACAAAAAAAAAAAAAAAAAACACAACTTGAAACCTAATAATATGTAAAATTACAGCTACACTTGATAATACCGTTAATTCCCCGACAACGGTGCCAAAATTTGATCACGCTCAACTATGTCAAATAAAAGACTAAGCGGGCGTTGCAAATATAATCCGGGATATTATGCCCAGAGTCGATACCACAGGGAATTTACGAATCAAGCAAGTTGTTACAATAGTCAACTCTCACTTGATGTTATGTAAATTACTAAAACTAAAGATTAACTACGCTAAGGTGTAAACAATTGTAATAAAGATCTAAGGTTATGGTTTCCCCCATCGGTTCATTTACTTCTCGAATACTTCATATAGCTTGATTAGTTGTTTCTATAAATCATGAACACTCTATCTACCATAAATCTCTCTCAAGTAATTATGATAATTTACTAGACGCACTCTCTCAAGTTACGCTAGCTAGATTGCATTACAGTTCACTTTAGATTGCACCCGAGGCATCGTTATCTCTAATCCAACCTCTAACCCCTCGGTTATGACTTTCGTCTATACTCTGGGAGTGATGTTGTTCAAACAACTACCTAAATATTCACTGTCTTTCAAGTAGATACATAATAAATAGGCACAGCTAATTGATGGCCATTCATCTAACTACAACAAGAACGTAGTTGAACAATTAGAGATTAATCAACCAATCGGAACTATATTAATAAAAAAATAAGTTCATCCCCCAATGGGTTCTACCAAAACCTTAGATTAAAGAAGTTAGCTAAACAAATTCATAAGAACCAAATCTATAATAACTTGGATAATTAAACTACAAAGTAATGAAGAAAATCTGTACAATTTGATGTCTTGCCGTTCGAATCCCTTTTCGCCTCTTTGAATCTCCTCTAAGTTGTGTTTTTGGGGTTTATTTATAAGTTTAGGACAAACCCTAAACGTGTAGGAGACTTCTATTTCAACCGTGAAACACTTAAACTGGTCAAAACTCAAAATTGACCAGAACCAGGAGACCAGGCGTTTTGGCTCTAAGGCCTGGATAAGGCCAGGCCAGGTCTGGCTTTAGGAGACAAACGCCCCCTTAACGCCAAGTCCAGCCTGGATTTAGGAGGAAAGCGCCTGAATAAGACCAGGGTGTTCCCTCTTCGCCTCTCAAGCGTATTTTCGACGTATTTGCATCCATTTAGCTCGATTTCCATCTCCAATTCACCTACAAATGAAATAAACTCCATTAAGCACATAAAAAGTGTATTTTTATCATTAATGAGCATAAATTGTAAGGCATATAACATGTTAAAGTATGAATTCTAGTCTCGCATCAATAGTCCACTGCCACTAAGATATACTTCATGCCATAAGAGCTCACAAAGGGACCCGTAAAATCGATCCCCCACACGTCGAAGATTTCGACCTCCATCAAGAAAATCATAGGCATCTCATGCCTCTTCGAAATGGACCCTTACCTTTGACATTTATCACAAGCTTTGACCATTTCATTCGCATCCTAGTAGATTGACGTCCAATAATAGCCACACTCAAGTACCTTTGTTACCGTTCGATTTCCTCAATGATGACCTCCAACTGGCGAGTCATGGCATTCCTTGAGAATTGGCATAACCTCATATTCCGGAACACACCGCCGAATGATGTTGTCGGCACAAATGCAAAACAAGGAGGACTCCTCCAAATAGTGTTGCCTACATTCCCGCAAGAACTTCTTCTTTTGATAAGTCTCCAATCGATAAGGAATAAGGTCGCTAACAAAATTGTTAGCAATATCGTCATACAAAGGGGCGGATGAATAAGACAATGCCAATATGTGCTCATCTGGAAAAGCATCATAGATGTTAACGTTCTCCTTTGGTCTTCCTTCTTCCTCAAGCCTAGAAAAATGATCCCCAACTTGATTTTCTGTGCCCTTGCAATCCTTGACCTCAAAGTGAAATTCTTGCAATAAAAGGACCCATCGGATTAATCGTGGCTTGGCATCCTTCTTCACCATAAGATAGCGAAGAGCAGCACGATCCGTGTAGACTACCACCTTGGACCCCAACAAATAGGCTCGAAATTTCTCAAAGGCATAGAAAATGGAAACAAGTTCTTGCTAAGTCATAGTATAATTTATTTGAGCACCATTGAAGGTCTTTCTTGCGTAGTAGATAGAATAAATAACTTTGTTATGCCTCTAACCAAGCACCGCTCCAATAGCTACACCACTAGCATCACACATGAGTTCAAATGGAAGGGACCAATCCGTTGTGACAATAATGGGTGCCGTGGTGAGCTTCTCGTTCAATTCTTCAAAAGGTTTAAGACGCTTCTCATCAAACAAAAATTTGGGATCTTTTTCAAGGAGCTTGCACATGGGATTTGCAATTTTTGAGAAGTTCTTGATAAAATGGCTATAGAAGCCAGCGTGCCCCAAAAAGCTTCGGACACCTTTCACTGAAGTCGGTGGAGGAAGTTTGGAGATGATTTCAATTTTTGCTTGATCAACCTCTATGTCATGTTTAGAAGATTTTTGTCCCAAGACAATGCCCTCATCCACCATGAAGTGGCATTTCTCCCAATTTAGCACAAAGTTTTTTTCCTCTCACCTTTTTAGCACTTGCCTAAGGTTGTCGAGGCAATGCTCCAAAGAATCACCTACCACCGATGAGTCGTCCATGAACACTTCTAAGACATACTCCACCATATCCGAGAATATAGACATCATGCACCTTTGGAATGTAGCCGGAGCGTTGCATAACCTAAACAACATCTGGATAAAAGCAAAAGTCCCATATGGGCATGTGAAAGTTGTTTTCTTTTGATCCTCCAATGCAATGCTGATTTGGTTGTAGCCGGAATATCCATGAAGGAAGCAATAAAATGACCTTCCCGCTAGCCGATCAAGCATCAATAAAAGGCATAGGGAAATGATCTTTTCATATGGCACTGTTAAGCTTCTGGTAATCCATACATACTCTCCACCAGGTAACAGTCCTTGTTGGGATGAGCTCATTCTTCTCATTGTAGATCACGGTCATGCCTCCTTTCTTCAGCACACATTGCACCGGGCTCACCCAAGAACTATCTGCGATGGGGTAGACCACCCCGAAATCCAACCACTTGATGATTTCCCTATTTACCGCCTCTTGCATCGATGGATTCAATCTCCTTTGGTGTTCCACGCTAAGCTTTCTTCCTTCATCCAATTGGATTTTGTGCTCACAAATTCCGGTGGGAATTTCTCGGATGTCAGTTATTGTCCATCCAACTGCATGTCAGTGTTCCCGTAAGACATTCAACAATTGCATTATCTGCACATCATCGAACAATGAAAAAACAATTATGGGTAAAGTATCGTTGGAGCCAAGAAAATTACACCTAAAATATGGTGGAAGTGGCTTGAGCTCAACTTGAGGTGGCTCAATGATGGAAGGCTTTGCTGGGGGAGTTGCTCTATTCTCTAAGTGAAGGGAGAGCTTCTTCGGTGCATAAGTGTAGGATCCATGTCATTCTAATGCATTCACGCCTTCCACATACCCCTCCATGCCCTCACCATCAAATTTTACCAATATTTCCGCCAAGGCCTCACCAAGGCACTCTTCTTCCATCTTCATATCACTTGCATCCTCCACCTCATCAATAACCTCAATGACCGAGATCCATTCATATTTATTCGGCAACTTCATACACTTACTAGCTTGGAAAGTAACCTCTTCATCATTAACTCAAAACTTGATTTCATTTCGTTCCGAGTCCATTAAAGCTCTTCCCATAGCAAGGAATGGCCTCCCGATATGACAGGAATTTACCGTAGAATCGAGGATCACAAAGTCTATCGGGAGAAGGAACTTTCCTACTTTTACTAGGACATTATCAACGATTCCCATGGGTCTCTTGATTTAACGGTCGGCCATTTGCAACCTCATACTTGTAGGTCTTGGCTAACCCAATCCCTCTTGCTTGTAAATAGCAAGAGACATCAAGTTAATGCAAGCCCCATTCTCACAAAGTGCCTTTGCCAATTCTCGCAAACCAATAGTACATGGGATGATGAATGCTCCCGTGTCTTCTTTCTTCTCGACGGTTGTTGTACCAGTAATAGAACTAACCCGGTGAGTCATACTCACCACTTCATTTTTGTGGATTTCTTCTTAGTCATTAAGTACATTAAGTATTTGGCAAATCCCGGCATCTCTTGGAAGGCTTCCAAGAATGGAATTTTCACCGACAATTGCTTTAGACTGTCATAAAACTTCTTGAACTTGCTATCATCTACTCATCAAACAAGACTTTGAGGGAAAGGAATAGTACATCGAGGAATTGGTGGTGGAGCTTTTGGGGCCTCCTTCACCTTTTCCTTTGCCTCATCATGTCGTTCTTTTTGGACCTTCACCTCTTAGGGGAGCTTCGCACTTTCAACATCAACCGACACTTGAACTCGTGCCACAACTTCTTTCTCAAAACCATCTACTTCAACCACTTGTTCATATTCACCTTGAAGTATTTTACCGCTTCTCGTGGTAATAGCCATGCAATGAGTAGATGTTCCTCTCACATTCCCCTTTGGGTTGGAATTGTATAACCTGGGAGGGTACCTTTTAGCTTTGGATTTTTTTCCCTTGACAAGTCTCGCATTTTCATTTCAAGCTTTTGTATAGAGGTAGTATGTGACCCCACAAGTTCGGACATGTTTCTCATTGTAGCGTCACCTCTTTCTTGATTTTGCAAGATCTTTTCAAGCATTCCTTACAACTTGGATTCACTTGAAGAACCCTCTTTGTAGTGCGAGGAGTTAGAATATTGCCCCCTTGGTGGAACATAGGGGTTGGAAATCTGGTTGGCATAATTGTTATTGTTGTTGCTCCAATTTCCTTGACTCGACCCATCTTGATCATTGAACCAATTTTGTTGGCCTTGACCTTGCAGGTTTTTCCTATTTTAATTTTGTTGGCGATAACCACCTTGAGAATTATGAACATAGTTTGCTTCTTCGAACTCTTGATTTACCATTGGTTGCATGTCTTCCACAACATTTACCTTTTTTGTCTGATTTTCCGTGAACATCTTGGTTAGCACATCAATGTTTGTGGCAAGACTGCCAATCACTTGGTCTCTCTCTTGTTTTTCTTTGATCATGTTGGATAGAGAGGGAGTACTGTATAAAATTCCACCACTGGCATCTCCAGAGTGCCAAGCTTTATTGTGTTTTGCCAACTTGACTAGAATCTGTGTAATCCTGGGGAATGTTTTGCCCATGAATGATCCGTCTGCTGTAGTTTTAGCTATGGACTGGGACAGTGGATCTAGACCCATGTAAAATTTCTCCATCTAAATAGTATCCAGAAAACCATGGTTCGGTGACCTCACTGTGTACAACTTAAATGGGTCCCATGCCGCATGTAAGTGCTCTCTTGGTAGTTGTTTGAAGAAGCATATTTGATCCCTGAGCTCAGACATCTTGATTTGTGGGAACCACTTGTACAGGAAGGCTCGTACAAGTTCGGTCCAAGAAGTAATAGACTAAGGAGGTAGATTTTGAATCCATTTTCTCGCCTCTCCTGTTAACGAATATTTGAACACCCGCAGTCTTAGGGCATCGTCTGTCATGTTATTTTTTTATGCATGGCGCATACACCCAAAAAATTCCTTAGGTGTTGCGCTCGATCATCATCAGTGGAGATTCTGAATAATCCTTCTACCTTGAGCATCATGATTAACCCGTGTTCCACTTTTAATGTAGGAGCTTCAACCCGCGGAGGGAGATTAGAAGGGATTTTCCTTCTTATCCTAATCAGGCATTCTTACCTAGCACACCAAGCAAAGCAAGCAAAGTGTGATGGAATAGAAAAGAGGTAAAGTAAAGTTCACACTAGTTAGTCAATTCAAGACCGTATTCCCCAGCAACGGCGCCAAAATTTCATACGCTCAAATTACACTTAAATAAATAGTGTAAAGCAGTCGGTGTCAAATATAATAAACCAACTAGGATGATATCGAATCCCACAGGGAATAGGCGTGAAACGTTTACGTGAATAGTATGAAGCTTAACTTAAATCATAATTCTATCCCGTTAGCTTAAAAAAGAGTATTTTAATTGAGTGAAGGAGTAACAAGTATGATTCTAGAAAGTTGTAAATAATCTAATTAACTAAACCAAGGTTGTGTACCCTTCAACGAAATTTAATGCTATCGGTGTTAATATGATATATTTCTAATGGAAGGTCCTTGATATGCAAATGATCTCTAAATGACTACCTAATATTTTCCACTAGTTGGGTAGTATTTCCTCTTTATGATTTTTCCAAATATAAAATAGTTGCAATTAAGAACAATCAATTAGTTCCAAATAAAAATAACTTATCCCTGAGCGATTCTATTAAGCAAGGTTTAATGCCTTCATTTTTTTATATTTACTTCTACCAAACACTAACCCACTTTTCCAGTTAAAGAAAGAGTAAAATGGCACTTGTTAATGTTTGCAACCACTACCAATAAATGAAGAATGAGAAATAAATATATACCAACCAACCATTATATATATATTCAATGGTAAACACACATTAACATTACACTAACTTAGGGTCCACAACCTTAGTATTTAAAACTAGCAACACATGCTAACATACAAAAAGATAACAATATCAAATGTCATAATGTTTACAAAAGTGCAATATTCTTCACTCTAAAGCTTCAAAAAGATGGACTATTCAATGCCTTGTATTGTAGCCTCCTTTTCAGACAAGATGCCCCCACAAAACCTTAATAAATCTATTAACAGTGGGCTAAAAATCGGGGCCAAAATTGGGCAAGAATACCCTTACAGACAAATAATGCGACCGCATATCTGTCGTAAAACAGGTATGTTGTACGCATATCCTCCAATTCCATCGCAGATCTCCCGACTCCAGCCCTAGATGTCGATCACATAGCAGTTATGCGGTTCAAATATCTGTTATGCGATCGCATTTTTCATCGAAAACTTGTGCGGTTCTGACACTTCTAGAAGTATGCGGTGCGGTCTGTTATCAGGTCCGCAAACTTGTTATGCAGTCGCATAATGGACTACATAATGTTCAATTGGTTTGTACATTTGAACTATTATACCTTGCGGTTTCCCCTCTTGGTTTGCGGTCCGCATGTGAGTTTTGCGGTCCGCATTTGAATTATGCGGCCCGCAACTTGTCTTCTTTTTGCTCTTTTGCGGCTTTTTGACTTAATTTCAATATTTTCAGGGCCTCAAGCCTCATGTACTGCAAAACATGAAAAGATTTAACGAGAAAATGCATTTATAACGAGCTAAAAGCTAAGTAATTTGTATTAGATGTGCCGGAATTCTACGACACATCAAAGATAATAATTACCCATAACTCCACGAACTCATATATATAATTTATTGCTAATTACATGTCCAATTTCATGGTCAAAATCCAAAAATACCAAATTCTAGGTTTTCTTCCATCTCACACAATTTCCACAAAACTCCATGTTTAAATTCTTAACTATGTATTTAGCTTACGACAGGGGAGAATCACTTACCTCGTCATAGATGATGAGAATGGCACTCTAAAATCGCCCCTATGGTCGGCTCTAATGAGAAAAATGAGATGAAATGAACAAAAATTTGATATTTATGAAGTGTTCTGCCTAACGATCCTTCGTTGCGATCGAATAAACACCTCACCATTGTAAAGGCCAACCAACCATTCCTAGGAAATTTCACTAAGCAAATGCGAGGGAACCTTCGTGATCGTGAAGCTCAGCCTGCCCTACCATTCGCGAATGTGAAGCTCAAATCCGTCAGCCGCAAAAACTCTCTTACGCGTGCACGATAAAGACACGCAATCACGATGATCCACCATCAAGACCCAGGCCAGCCCCTCTTACTCCACGTGATCGCGACCTTCACCAAGAAAACGTGAAGAACAACCTAATCAAGCTCTTCGAACGTGTAACCATCTTCACGATCACGTTGAGTAAGAGGGGCAGAACTGGTTCTGGATGGTGGTTGATCACGACCCTTCTCCCGCGATTGCGATACACAACAAATACACCAGAAACTAGCGGTTGCAAAACATAGAGAAATGATCTGAAACAATCCTGAAACACACCCGAGGACCCCGGGATCCCATCCAATCACACCAACAAATCCCAATACTTATTACAAACATATCCAAAGGCTTGAAACACTACAAATAATATCAAAACCATGAATCAATGATCAAAATCCTTCTTTTAACTTTCTAACTTTAGAAATTTGCAGAACACGCCTGAATCACACTTAAATATTCCAGAACCACACACAATTTAACGTACAAGTCAAAAATCACAATACGACTCAGTCAAATGCTCGAAATCCCAAACAGACATCAATTACACCTATGTGCAATTCATATCAATCTTACGAAACTCTAGAATATTTAAAATTCCAACTTTCCACAATAAGCGTTGAAATGCTCCCGAACTATCAGATACTGAACCAAAACATACCCAAAATCATCATACAAACTTATTGGATCCTACAAATCCTGATTTTGAGGTCGTTGACTCAAAAGTCAAAACATGCTCAACTCTTTCAACTCAAAGCTTCTGAATTGAGAATTTTCATTTCAATCCGATTGTACGTAGAAGTAATAATACACGAAGTGAACCTATTCAAGGCCTCAAACCACCAAACGACGTGGTGGAGCTCAAAAAGATCGGTCGGGTCGTTACATGGTATCAGAGCCCACTCACATCTAATTTGATAATTGGGTTTTTCATGAAACATGAATATCGTGTTTATGTGCATTTTTAAATTACATGTATATGTTACTTTATGAAAAAACTACACTATTATTTTGTGAATTAACTATGCAAATTTTTTTATTATTATTGTAGTCATTAAATATATTTTTTTTATTGATATTTTATTGGGATGATGTATAATTTTTTTTGTAAACCCTAGAAAAATGCAAAATCAAATTTTGATCGAATTTCGGTATTTTCGAAGGTCAACAAACTTGACAAACTCCAATTGAGTTGAAATTTATTGGGTCCATTGGAAACGACCTAGTGAGGGAAACTCATTATTATGCAATGAATCATGTTCTCTTTAACAACCCGACAAGACATTTTTCTTTCTAGATCCCCGTTCCTATAATGGTTCCTTAACGGTAGCCTATAATGGTTAACGGTAGCCTATAATGGTTATGTTTTTCTTGATTCACTGTTCTGAGTAAACTACATCAGAACTGAGATTTTTATGGTCCCAATAGGTTTGTATGATGATTTTGGACTTGGGAGTGTGTTCAGATCGAGTTTCAGATAACCTGGAGCGTTTCGATGCTTAATATTGAAAGTTGGTGCACTGAAGGTTTTCCAAGTTCTTTAAGTATGGTATGGAGTAGACTTTGGTGTTATCGATGTTCTTTTGGTATTCCGATCCTGTAATAGTTCCGTATGGTGATTTATTAGGAATCAGACGCATGTTGTTTTTAGAGGTTTTAGAATTTCATGTTGAATTCATACATTTTAGCGTCTGATTTGTAACTCAATATGTTATTCTAGTGTTTTTATCACACGAGTGAGTTCGTACTATGTTGTTGATTGTGTGATTATATTTGGATGGGGGCCCAAATGCGAAATAGATAGGAATCACACTCGATTTGGTCATGGGGGAAATTGTTGGTGGCTTCAGCTCTGGCGTTTTCGCACCTGTGTAGGTTTAGCCGTAGGTGTGAGCTCAAAGAAGTAAGACTGCGACCGCATAAGCGACTGTGAGTGGGCTGGCCAGTGGCCAGCTGAAGCGAAATCATTTATGCGATGGAGGATCCACAGATGCGATCGAGGGCCAGCTGCTTTGGGTTCGCAGGTGCGACTTCCTTTTCGCCGAAGCGAGAGTCCGTCCCCATAAGTGAAGAGAGGAAATGTGGGCACGGACCGCACCCGCGATGCTTCCTTCACATAAGAAGAGCCACACATTCGATTGTTTTGGTCACATGCGTTAAATCATTAGGGGTAGTGAGGGATTTTATTGCGGGTTATAGACCTTTTCCCTCATATTTTTATTTAGTCTTGGGAGATTTTTAGATCAAATTTGAGGGTGTTCTCATCAATATCCTAAGGTAAGTAACTCCCACCGATCTTCAAGTTAATTATGCGGGTTTAGGGTAGATTAAACATGCAAGATTGTGAATACATGTGGAATTTGCGAAGAACCTAGGGTTTTGAAAAAAATGGGATTTAACTACGGAATTTGTTATGGAATTAAGTAAAAATATATTATTTGAGTTCGTGAGGCTATGTGTAATAAATATCTTCAATAATTTCCGAAATCAAGGCACGGGGGCCTGGGCGAATTTCTAGAATCTTCAAATTTGGGTTGGGTGATTACTCTAATAGCTAAATCATGAACCTTTGAGTATATATAAATTAAATGATTTAATATTTTACTACTTTCAGATTGTTCATCATCAACTTGGGGATTTTAGAGAAAATTTGTGGGCCAAAAGTGAGCTTCGAGACGAGGTAAGTCGCTTGTCTAACCTTGTAAGAGGAAATTCATCCTCTTAGGTGTATCTTGTTGTGTATTAATTTTTTAGGGAGCTACGTATCAACGAGGTGATGAGATTCCATGCGTAGCTATATTCTACGATATGTCATGGTAGGCTTAGATCCATTTCGGGCTTTTAATTGTACTGGTGTGTTTATCATGCGCATTAACTGTTTTGGATAGAGATGAGACTAGGAATTTTAAAGATGCTATTATTGACTTAGCCTTATTATTTTGGAAAATTGAGGGATACTTAATAACTATAAAAAACAATGTGCTCTCGCATCGCAACTACTTCCGCGAGCGATGTAAACTTCCATACTCTAATGGGATCAAACCGTTTGGTTTGGCAGTATAGTAACACCACTCTTATAGGATCGGGTCTTTCACCTTGGCTGTATGGTAACACTACTTTTACGGGATTCGGCCATTCACCTCGGAATGCATGATGGTAATAATATTCTTATGGAATCGGGCCGCTCGCCTCGGCAACTTCAGGCTTAATAATTGAAACAGGTTCTAGTTTATAGATAATTGAGTTAGGGTCTTCAAAGTCAGTTATGAGATATATGAGATGTGTTACGGGCTCCTATTTTATTTATTGTAGTTTCTTTTATTTGTCTCATTGACACCTGCTGTATGTTCACCATGTCTACTTTATGCACTTTCAATATTATTATTGACCTCTAGTAAGTGTCAAGTCGACCCGTCATCACTACTTCTTTGAGATTAGACTAGATACTTACTGGGTACGCTTTGTTCTTCGTACTCACACTACACTTCTGCACTGATGTGCATGTACTTAGACAAGTTCCACCAATGGCCACGCGGGCGTGTAGCCAATCATCTATGGAGACATATGGGTGAGCTGCTTGCCTTGATACGATCCGCAGTACCGGAGTCTCCTTCCATCTTATTTACTATTCCTGTTTACTACTTTCGAAAATTAATTTTAGTAATTTTTTTTATTCTCTAGATTGCTCATGTACTTGTGACACAGGGTTTTGGGGATTTATAGCACTTATGTACCGTTGTACTTGTCATTTTGTATCCCCGCATACTATGTACTTATGATGTTGATATTTTGCTTAAAAAGAGTTATCACAGTTGCATGAAATATAGTGTAATTTAAAATATGTTGGAAGGGGATAAATAAATAGTAGTTACGCTTGTGGGCTTGCCTAACGATGGAACTAGGTGCAATCTTGTCCTAGTACATAATTGTGTCGTGATAGCTTGGTATCAGAGCTTTCGGTTCACAAAGGTCTCACGAGTCATGAGCAGACCTAATAGAGTCTTGTAAATTAGTGCAGAGACGTCTGTGCTTATCTTCGAGAGGCTACAAAGTGTTAGGAAACATCCATTTCTTCCTATCCTATCGTGTAGTTGATATATACTAAGTGTTTTTTTAATTTCTCTCTCGCATATGGTGAGAATTCACGCGGCGGATGTACCAGGTAGTCGATGGGCTGCTCTCTTCAATGGTAGAGGACGGGGAGGGCTCAAACTTAAGTCAGCGAACGAGGGAGCCCTAGGGTTGCTCCTGTTATGCCACTTGTGGATCCAACAGAGGATCTTGTTGTTGAGGAGCAGAATGAGGCACCTACAGCTGTGCCAGCCCAATAGATATCATGACTGCATCGGGATTTTAGGAGGTCATGGTCGTACGCTGCGGTTCATGGCTTCTATGACGCAGGTTGGTTTATTTCCAATGGATTCTTCCACATCTTAGGCGGGATGGGGAGCACAAAAACCCATTGCTTAGTCTCCATGCTACTGTCATTTGTCATACGCAGGAACTCTACCTGCAGGCAGAGCCTAGCATGTTGTAGTGACTATGCTAGAGGTTGTTACATACACAACCGATGATCAGTACAAGCGACTGGACAGATTGACAAGATTTGGCCCCCATACCTTAGGGGTTGAGCGGTCATAGGACCCCCAGGATTTCATTGACCGGTGCAAGGATAGGCTCAAGAATATTGGGATATTGGAGTCCAGTGGGGTGGACTTCACCACTTTTCAGTTTGAGGGAAAGGCCCGTAGATCGTGGAAAATTTATCTTCTGAGCATGCTAGCAGGTTCACCTCCCTTGACTTGGGATCAATTTACACGTCTGTTCTTGGAGATGTATGTACCACCTTCTGATACAAAGGAGCTTCGGGGTCACTTTGAGTGACTCCGTCAAGGTCACATGTCTGTCACCGACTAAGAGGTTAGATTCACTGAATTGTCTCGTCCTGCAACTATTATACTCCCCACATATGCAGAAAGGGTGTAGAGGTTCATTGCAGGTCTGCACCCTATTATTTAGGTACCTGCGGCTGGTGAGGCAGATAAGAGGACTTATTTTCTTAATTTTGTGGATATAACTCGGCGGATCGAGCGTATTCACAACCATAAAGGAGGTTTTGCGTCGAGGGACAAGAGGCCCCGGCAGTTTGGAGGATTCAGTGGCGCCCCTACCTTAGGGCAGAAGTCAGTTCATGAGGGGTCGATCCAGCAGGCCCATACAGTAGCATCATTGGCTACTCGGGGAGCTCCAGCATGACCCTATTTCAGTGCCATTCCAAAGAGCCCTTTTTGCCTGCCAGCTATTCGGGATTCTTCCATTGTTTATTCAGTCCATCAGGGTCAAACTTTAGATCAGCGATCCACCGTTTCGAGGGGTAGTTTCAAGTGTAGGGATCTTGGCCACATGAAGAGGTTTTGTCCCAAACTTCAAGGCAAGGCTGAGTAGTAGGACTATCGGCCGATGATAACCGCACCAAGCATCCGACCGCTAAGAGGCACAAGGCAAGTCGGTAGGTTTCATCCTAGAGGTGGAGGCCAGTAAGGTGGTGCTCCAGATAGGTTGTATGCCTTTCAAACAAGACTAGATGCAATAGCCTCAGATGTTGTGATCACATGTATCATTTTTGTTTGCAGTAGGGATGATGCGGTACTATATGATCAAGGGTTTACATATTCATATGTTTCATCTTTATTTACTCATTTTCTGGGTGTTCCTCGCAAGTCCATGGGTACTCCTCTATATGTATCCACGCAAGTGGGTGATTCTGTTGTTGTGTATCAGATTTGACAGTCCTGTATCTTGACTTTCTGTGGTTATAAGACTAGAGAGAATCTTTTGTTGCTTGATATGATCGACTTTAAGGTCCTTTGTGTCCATGCCAAGATTTTTACCTTGGCAATACCAAAGATTCCTAGATAGTAATGGAAGGTTTCATTTATCAATATATCTAGTCGGTTTATCTCTTTGCTAAAGGCTCGACACATGGCCGAGAAGGGTTTTTTCAACTTATCTAGCTTATGCTCGGGATATTGCTATAGAGACTTCGATGATTTATTCAGTGCTCGTGGTGGGGGTTCTCCGATGTGTTTCCTTCTGATCTCACAAGCATGCCACCAGTATGTGATATGAATTTCTGTAATTATTTGGCTCCTGGTACCCATCCTATCTTTATTCCACCATACAGTATGGCTCTCAAAGATTTGAAGGAGTTGAAGGAATAACTTGAGGAGTTTCTAGAAAAGGGGTTCATTAGACCGAGTGTGTCGCCTTGGGGTGCACTACTGTTGTTCGTGAAGAAGAAGAATGGGACTATGCGGATATGCATTGATTACTGCTAGTTGAAATAAGTTACCATTAAGAATCAGTATTTGTTTCCGCGTATTGATGATCTGTTTGACCAGCTGCAGGGTGCCAGGGTTCTAGGTATCATCACTTGGAGATTTTTTCTTTGGATGTTACGAAGACGTACTTCCAGACAAGATATGGTCACTATGAGTTTCTGTGATGTCCTTCAGCTAGACAAATGCCTCAGCGATATTTATGGATTTGATGAACTGAGAGTTCATGTCGTATCTTCATTCTTTTGTCATTGTCTTCATTGATGATGCGTAGCATGGAGGAGCACGAGAAACATTTAAGAGTTGTGCTTCAGACTTTGCGGGAACAGAAGTTATACGATATGTTCTCCATGTGAGAGTTCTAGTTAGATTATGTGGCATTCCTGGGGTATGTTATATCAGGCGAGGGTATTAAGGCATATCCCAGGAAGATGAAGACAATCGATAGTTGACCTCGTCCTACCATAGCGACCGGGATCAGGAGTTTCCCGATAGGAATCATTGGTTTGTGGAGGGGTTCTCATATATTGCATCACTTTGACTAGATTAAATCAGAAGGGTGCTCTGTTCTGATGGTCTGATATTTTTGATGTGGGCTTTTAGAAGCTCAAGACAGCTTTGACTACAACACCGGTGTTAGTGTTGCTTTCCTATTTAGGGATGTATAATGTGTATTGTGATGCTTCACGCGTTTGCCTGGTTTGTTCATTAATGACGGAGGGGCGATTTAATGCATATGCTTCACGCTGGCTGAAGCCCCACGAGAAGAATTACCCTTTACACGATTTGGAGTTGGTTGCGATAGTTCATACTCTCAGGATCTGGAGGAATTATCTTTGTGGGGTGTCCTATGAGGTTTGCAACAATCATCGTAGCTTACAACATTTTTCAAATATAAGGATATCAATTTTGAGGCAACGCAAGGGTCTTAAGTTACTAAAGGACTGTGTTATTACCATCCTCTATCATCTGCGCAAGGCGAATGTGGTTGCAGATGCCTTATGCAGAAAGACTGAGAGTATGGGTAGTTTGGAATTTATTTTAGTATAGAATAGGCCATTATCTTGGGACATTCAGTCCTTAGCTAACAGACTTGTGGGGTTTGATATTTCTAAGCCCAATCAAGTTTTTGCGTGTGTAGTGGCTCAGTTTCATTACTTGAGGGGATCAAGGCTTTTCAGTACGATGATCTGCACTTGTTGGTTCTTAGAGAGACGCTACTACAGGGAGGTGCCAAGGAGGTTACTATTAGTGAGGATGGTGTTATGTGACTGCAAGGTTGCCTATGTGTTCCTAATGTTGAGGGCTTGATGGAGAAAATTTTAGAGGAGGAACACAGTTTTCGGTATTCTATTCATCTAGGTGCTACAAAGATGTAGCACGACTTGCGGTTGTATTATTGGTGGCGACGGATGAATAAGGACATTGTTGTGTACGTATAAAGGTGCCTAAATTGCCAGCACGTTAAGCATGAGCACTAGAGGCCAGGTGGCCTACTTCAGCAGATGGTTATACCAGAGTGGAAATTGGAGCACATTACTGTGGAATTCGTAGTTGGGATGCGACAGACTTTGAGAAAGTTTGATGCAGTTTGGGTCATTGTCGACAGGTTGGCCAAGTCGGCACACTTTATTTCAGTTGTGACTATGTATTTTTCAGAGAGATTGGCCCAGATTTACATTCAAGAGATTTTTCAATAAAATGGTGTGATTGTTTCCATCATTTAGATAGAGGCCCTGAGTTCACTTTGCACTTCTAGAGAGAAGTTCAAAGTGAGTTGGGTAACCAGGTAGGGCTTAGCATAGCCTTTCATCCACATACCGATTGGCGATCGGAGTGGTCTGTTCAAATTATATGGGATATGCTCAGAGCATGTGTCATTGACTTTGGAGGTTAGTGCGATAGATTCTTGCCCTTGGCCAAGTTTTCATACAACAAAAGTTATCGGTCCATCATTAATATGGATCCATTTGAGGCTTTATATATTCAGCGCTGTCATTCGCCCATCAAATGGTTTGAGCCCAGCGAGGCTTAGTTATATGGTACTACTTTGGTGAGGGATGCCTTGGAAAAGGTAAAGTTTATTCAGGAGCGATTTCGCACAACACAGTCCAAAAATAAGAGTTACACAGACCATAAGGCACATGATCTATTGTTTATGGTGGGCGAGAAGGTTCTCTTGAATGATTTGCCGATGAAGGGGATCATGCGGTTTAGGAAGAAGAGCAAGTCGAGACCCAAGTTTCTTTTCCTATTTGAGGTGTTTCTGCGAGTCGGGGAGGTTGCTTATGAGCTTTCATTGCCTCCAATTCTATCGGGAGTTCATCCGGTCTTCCATGTGTCAAGTCATCAAGTTACACCTTCATGTTTAGCTTAAAGTGAATATATTTCTATGTATATCGCCTCATATTTTACTTTTGTTTCGTGAGTTTTAGATGTTAAATGTGATGATTTATATTAATTGGAAGTGTTCTTATGTGTAGGAATGGTTTGGGATCAATTGGGGGCGAAACGCACGAAATTAGAGCCAAAACGGACGAAACCAGGAAAATTGCGAAAGTGGGTGCCACAGGTAGCGCCCAGCACCACCTGTCGCGCTGTAAGTAGTACTTAAATTAGGAGTAGCGCCCTGGTATACTCCTGGCGCTATCCAGGGTTCCGGTGATAGGATTTTCTCCTATTTTGCCTGGGACACGACTATTTCGGCCCTAGACCTACCCAACACGTATAAAAGCAAGTCTAAGCTTATTTTTAAGGGGTTGGATGCCACTTTGGAGCAAAAACACACACGACATCATTAGGAAGTGGAGAATTCTCAATTTTCTTCATCTTTCCTAGTATTTACAATTGATTCAACACTTATGCAATTGTTTGATTATATCATGAGTGGCTAAACACCCATTGTTCTAGTGTTGTGATTTAGCCATGGATATTGTTGTTCTACATAAGTTTAACCTTGATTTTAATTCACTCAATATATGGTTGTTTCTTCAATTCTGTGTTTAGTTGCTTAATTGTCTGGCCAGCAATTTTGTTCTATATACTATCTATGTTATGTTTGGGAATGCAATAAATAGATTCGAGAAGAATTTAAGAGAGGCGATCTTAACCCTTCAGGGGAGCAGATTTGTGGTTAGAATATGAATATACCTAGTCACCGTGCTTAATTAAATATCGTAATCTTAGTGCATTTTAATATATTAATTTCATAGGAATATAGGCGTTAATCTATTGAGAATAGGCGAGTAGTACTTCGGGAGAAGGCTATGAGAGCAATTATTGATTAATTAGCAACCATGAGTGAACTATATGAAAGGGAGAGTCAATTAGAACGCAATACGAGTGGTTAATTGATCACAACCCTGGAATATTTTGTCTCAATTGAATACACAACAATAAACTCGTTACTTTATAATTACTTATTACTTAAAATTTTAGTTTAATATAATCATACTCTTGGACCTTGATTTTTGCTTGATTGAATAACAATTATAGTGATTTAGTAAGTAGTTTACACAAGTCTCTGTGGGTTTGACACACGCTTTATCATTATATTACCTGTACAACCATGTATACTTGCGTGTGCGTTTGGGACCAACAAGTTTTTGGCGCCGTTGTCGGGGACTTAAATGTAGATTACTTTCTAGTTTTTACTATAATTGTTTATGTCATCTAGTTTAACGTTACTTGATAGTTGCTCTAAGCTCAAGAACTTTTTGAATGCGTACGGTCAGAAGCTTAGGACAAACTTGACGGCTTTGACCCCGAACCTAAGAGAACATTTCACAGGAGGTTGAGGGAAGTAAGGGATACAGAAAATATTCAGGACTTCATTCAATTTCCTGTGAACGTGGCAGAGGAATAACACATGGCCTTTCAAGAGGTCGCAATGCCCAGTATTGCTAATGTTACCTCCAGCATCGTGAAACCCATAATAACTAGGCACTTTGAGCTGAAACAGAGCACGATCCAGCTACTTCATGCATACGGGCAATTTATGGGTCTTCCACACGAGGATCCACAACAGCACATTCTAAACATCTTGGTGATTAGTTATAATTATATCACTAACGGAGTCACGCCATATTATGTGAGGCTCACGCTTTTCCCATTCTCTCTGTTGGGCGAAGCAAAGCGATGTCTAAAGGCAGAACCAAGTAATTTTATTACATCATGGAATGATTTGGTGAGAAACGTTTTGGCAAGGTTCTTCCCTTCGGGCAAGACTTGCAAAGATCAGAAGTGAGATAGTCTCCTATAAATAGAAAGCAGGCGAATCTTTATATTCAGCATGGGAAATTTTCAAGCGGCTACTCAGAGACTGTCCTCATCATAATCAGACAACCGAAGTGTTAGTTCAAACTTTCATAGAAGGGATCCATCCCCAAAAAAAGATTGTGGTAGATGTTGTAGCTGGAGGTCAAGTATTGGAGAATAACTATGACGAAATATTTGCATTATTGAACAATTTCTACAAAAGCAATCCGGACTGGCAAGGAGAGATGGGTAGGAATACGGTACAAAAATCACAACAGGTTCTTGAATTAGATGTT
This sequence comes from Nicotiana knightiana, assembly GCA_005239525.1. Lineage (NCBI taxonomy): Eukaryota > Viridiplantae > Streptophyta > Magnoliopsida > Solanales > Solanaceae > Nicotiana > Nicotiana knightiana. The sequence goes on along the minus strand of ML417984.1, from coordinate 8,927 downwards.
GTCTCTGCCTTGTCAGCATAGATCTCAACGCTGGCCAACCAAGTCCATCAGATGACCATGATCATTAACAAGAAATAAGCCCAGTCAGTGCAACCAGTGCAACAGATTTAGGCATTTTGTGAAGTCTGTGGAGAGGGTCACATGAGCAACCTATGCCCAGCAAATCCAGAGTCTGTATATTTGGGTAATGCAAATTGAGGCCAAAAAAATCAGTTTGGGGAAACTTACAATCCCAATTGGAGGAACCACCCAAATTTCTCTTGGGGTGGAATTCAAGGTAATTAGAATCAATATCGGCCTCAAGCACCTCAACAACAATACAGACCACCTCAGGCTGAACAACAAGCTAGCCTTGAAGAGATTATGAAGAGAATGATGGCTGACCAGCTGGTTTCAATCTGAAATTAATGGTTGATCAGGAGGCCCAAGAAGTAGCAATGAAAAATTTAGAACGCCAAATGGGACAACTTGCCAGTGCCCAAAATACCAAACCAGTAGGGGATCTTCCTAGTGATACTGAGCCCAATCCTAAAGCTCAAGTCAATGCGATTACCTCGAGAAATGGAAGAGTACTATAAGAAGTTCCAAAGAAAAAGAAGAATACAGCTCATCCTGAAGGAAAATTAGTTCCCAAGCAAGTTGAAGGGATTGAGAAAGATAGTAAAGGGCCCGAGCCAGTAATTGAAACAAGGCCGCAACCCCCGTTTCCACAAAGATCGCAGAAGCAAAAAGATGATGCTAAGTACAAGAGACTCTTAGATATGTTGATCCAAGTGAGTGTGAATTTGCCTTTGGTTGAAATTTTGCAAGAAGTGCCAAAGTATGCGAGGTATCTCAGAGATATTGTGGCAAACAATCGAAGATATGCAGAGTTCGAAACAGTTGCACTTACTGAAGAGTGGAGTGCCAGGGTTCAGAGTAAACTTCCTCATAAGTTGAAGGATCCTGGGAGTTTCACAATTCCTTTGTCTATTGGAAAACAAGAAGTTGGTAGAGCCCTGTATTATTTAGGGGCTAGTATAAATTTGATGCCCTCGTCTTTCTTCAAGAAACTCGGATAGGGAGTGCTTAGACCTACCACAATCACTTTACAGTTAGCAGATAGGTCACTAGTTATGCCAGAAAGAATTATTGAGGATGTGTTAGTTCGAGTGGAAAAGTTTATTCTCCCTTCTGACTTTATTTTTCTTGATTACGAGGCAGATGAGGAAGTGCCCATTATTTTTGGGCGACCATTCTTAGCTACTGGTGGAGCACTTATTGATGTGAGGGCAGGGAAGTTAAAAATGAGAGTTGACGATGAGGAGGTCACTTTGAATGTGTACAAGGCACTTAAACTCCCAAAGCATTATGAGGACCTATGCATGATTACCGTGGTCAACTTAAAGGGATAGAGTAGAGTCCTTATGTGAATGGCAGTGATCCAGAGGAGGTGGTGCTACAAGCTGAGAGAAAAGATCCAGAGATGAAAAAGGAGACCCGTTAAGAGCGTGGAAAAATGCTAGGCTTCATGGGAGAAAGAAGAAGAGAAAGCGCCCAGCCTGAGCAGAGTAGAAGAGTCGTGCCACGACTATAAAAATGCGCTTGTTGGGAGGTAATCAATCCTGTATATCTTTTATTTTTTATTTTTTTTAAGTGAAGAGTTTTGTGTTGTTTTTATTTTGCAGAGTAGGGGAATTCTAAGTACCCAAAGTTGAAGTTGAGGGGCATGTTCGAGCTTAAGTGTGGGGTCATCCTCACTCTAAAGATTGAGAATAATGTCCGTGCTAGGCTCGAGAGGGTCTTAGGGAGTATTTCTCACCCTTGTTTTACTGTTTTTCTTTGTCATCATGCATCGAGGACTATGCATAACATAAGTGTGGGGTGGGGAAACTACTTTCTGAAGTGAAGATTAATTGTATAAAAAAAAATTAGTTAATAAACGAAAAGAAAAATAAAAAAAATTGAAAAATCTCGGAGCTTTCCCGATAATGGATCTGTTGGACAATTTTCTTAAGGGATAAAGTCCGATTAAAAAACAAAACGCCAAAAATATTTTTTATTTTTTTCTTAGGATAGGTAGGTAGTATCCCTTGGTTATTATTTGAGCATTGGTTCGTTTCCAAGGGTGTAGCTCGAATCGGGCACTTAAAATTATTCTTTTTAGAATAGTTAGGAAGAAACGGTGTAACTTAGAAATACCCTTTGACATGTTTGGTGCTAGCATATTAAGTTATGACAAACATTTTGATTTCCATTGTATTTGGTTTGATATGTGATGCCTGAAAAAAAAAATTAAGTAGCCTATTATGTGACACCTTAGCTCAGTAGCTTGACTTGTATGCCACATAGTGTGATATTGCTTAATTCGCTCAATTTTGTGTGCTTGCTTGACTTCAGAGTTGAATAAAACCGTTGTGATTGATTCATGTGCAATGTGTGAGTGAGGTTTAATGATTTTCTATGCTATCCTGTGTAGTCTAGAACTTGCCCCGTGTGTTAATCGAAGCGAAATTGTAGGTCATGCTAGCCTAGGGGATGACATACGCATTTTTCTTGTTTGATCATGGATGTGCTTGTCACATAAGAATTAAATTTCAATTTCTATCCCCATTGAGCTTATAGACTTTTTCTTTCGCCCCACATTACAAGCCATACCCCTATTTTGTTAATAAATTGAGATTTTTGCACCGATCCATATATAAATAAAATCTATATTGTTGCAGCCTGCAGCCAGTTCCACAACTATCTTCACATACTCGGCGCTCGGCCTAAGACATATATATTGTTGCGGTGTGTAGCCCGATCCAAAACTATCATCACATGCTCGGCTCTCGGCCTGACTCAGTCATCCTCACAAGCCACTTGGGCAATTCATCTCAACTCACGGGACTCAGCCCAAAATACTTTTCTAATTTTTCAAAGCAGTGTGACAACAGTGAAAATAACAACAAGTACGAAACATGATTGAGTTCACAATTACTCTATCAGCATAGTGGTAGGATAGTTTAAAAGTAACTCTGAGGGTCTAAATAGGTCGACACAAGGCCCCAAACATGGAAAATACCCCTGAGGGTCTAAACAGGTCAGCACAAGGCCAATGGAAAATACCCCTGAGGGCCTAAACAGGTCGGCACAAGGCCCCAATCATGTCTCACAACCCATAAAGTTAATCGAATACACGGCTTAATGCAGGATATAATAGGATTTCAAATAAAATACGCAGCTTAATAGTTGTTATGGGACGGACCAGGGCACAATCCCCATCGGTGCACGCCCACACGCTCGTCACCTAGCATGTGCGTCACCTCATTTACCAAAACAATATCAAATACCGGGGTGTCACACCCTCAGGTTTAGAGTTACAATCGTTACTTACCTCAAAACAGCCAAAAAGCTACTCCGCGATGCGGTTGTCACTTAAATTGGCTCCAAAAATGCTTCGAATCTAACAAAAATCAGATGCACATCAACAATATACGCTAACGCAACAAAACCCAATCAAAATATATAAATTTCAACACAATTCTCGAAATTCGGCAAAATTCGAGCCCCGGGCCCATGTCCCGGAATTCAATAAAATTTAAATCACTAGAATCCTCATCCTCCCAAGATTCTATACATACCAAAAACTCCACAATCGGACCATATTTGCCCACTCAAATCACCAAAAGAATTTCCAAATTTCCTCCCCATTTTCCCCAACTTTTTCCACTTTAATTCTTAAAATTAAAATCCTAATCCGTTACAAAATAACATAGAAACGAGTTTTATAACCCTGGAACTTAACTCCACTGAAGACCTTCAAATTCCTCCTTCAATTTGCTCTCAAACAAGCTTAACCTGTATGCAACAATCGAAGAAATGACAAAATATTCGCGGAGGCACCTATTTATTCTGTTCTGCACAGTTAATCCACACCTGCAGACCCGCACCTGTGGTTCCGGGTGCGCACCCGCGAAAACCCACTAACAGTGCAATTCTCACACCTGCGATTCATTTTCCGCACCTGCGATTCCTTTTGTGCACCTGCTATTCCTTTTCTGCAACTGCGGCTTCGCAGCTGCGACCCATGCTTCGCACATGCGGACTCCTCCTGCCTTGCCTCTTTTTTTACCTGCGCACGAACCTTCGCACCTGCGGCCATGCACCTGTGGCTCCCCAGCCGCAGGTGCGTCCACACCAGTAAATTCACACCAACAAATATATTACTGCAAATTCTTAAGTCCAACCCTCCGAAATCAAACCTGAGCCCCTCAGGGCCCTAACCAAACATACCAACACACCCCATAACATAATTAAAACATAGTCGAGCCTTGAAAACACCAAAAACAACACAAAAACATCAATATTACATAATATTTAAGCCTATGAACTTTGAAACTTCTACATCTCGCCAATGATGACGAAACCAGCCAAAACACATCCGATTGACCTGAAAATTTTCACATATCCAAATTGACATTACAAACCTGCTCCAACTATCGAAATTCCATTCTGACCCCTATAGCTTATTTTCCACTGCCGATCGAAAATCGCCAAAAACACACTTTCGCCAATTGAAGCCTAATTCTACACCGCACATCAAAACTTCATTTCGAACACACTCCTAAGACAAAAATCACGTAACGAAGCTATCCGAGCCATAAAATCCACATTCCAAGCTTGTTTACCAATAAGTCAACTCCTGATTGACTTTTTGAACTACTAAGCTAATTTAGGAGACTAAGTGTCTCAGTTCTCACCACGACCACTCCGAACCCGAACCAACCGATCCAACACAACATAAATAGGCTAAGTAACACGTGATAAAGAAGAAAAGGAGGAAACGGGGCTAATCTCACGGAACGACCGGCTGGGTCATTACATCCCCCCCCCCTTAAACAAACGTTCATCCTCGAACGGGTCTAGAAACATACCTAGAGCCTCGAATAA
>ML417982.1:22232-85162 GCA_005239525.1 Nicotiana knightiana | reverse complement strand
AATAAAACCACTTTCCCCACTTCCCCATTACACTCATGCCTCACCCCACAAATCCTAATTAACCACCCATGACCCCCCCACGTCGGAACTGCAAACACACACACACATAGACCTCATAAACTACTTCTTCTTCTTCTTCTTAAAGGGGACAACCATCAGACACAGAGATATACTCCCTCCTCCAAAAAGTTCCGAGGAGCACCTCTTATCTTCCCTACACCATTATAGCTCCTTTTTGCCGCCTCTCATCAGAACAACCCCTGCACAAAACAAACGTCGCCGCCTGCACCCCCCATTCTCGCTGGCCAGCCTCCGTACCTGACAACCGGCGGGTCTGGTCGTCCATCATAGCACACGGATGAACACGGGACGACAGCCCCATTAACACAGAAAAAAACAGCCGTCCAAACCTTCAGGACTTCAGCCATTGAACACCCCTAAAACTCCATTGAAACCAACGTGAAATCAAGCACTAATGTCCAGCCCCGAAAACGATGCAACTCAGCTCGCAAACACTTGAAAACTCCATTAAAATCAGTGGCAAAAACAATCTTTTTTTGTGCACAAAATAGCAACTCCAAAGTTAAGTCGTCGAGTTTGAGTTCGTGTGTAGTTCATTGATCTTGGTCGAGGTTCCTGTTCAGTTGAGATTTCGCCGTGTAACTCTTGAAAGTTCGAGTTTTCCGGCGAGCTTCGAGGTCACCGGTGATAATTTCATTGGAGATTCTGATCCCGATTCACTTTTTCGGTCGAGTTCAGTCTCGTTTCTCACTCGTATATCACTGTTGTAATCGGAAAAGCCATCACTTTGAGGTTCCTACTCTTATTCTTCTCTTATTTCAAGTTTAACTCCATATGTTGTTATGTGATATTAAGTATGATATTGACCCATTGTCTTCTAATTCTTCTGGGTTAAAGTTCTTGATGAAGTCATTAGAAATTTGGAGTATTATACAAAGTTAAAAAAAAATCTGTTTTCCTTATGAGTTTAAATTTATAAGAAATTTCAAGATTTGCTTTAGGTGAAGCTTGGTCAAGGATATCTTGATTTATTTAGTTCTAACCATTTTCATACATAGTTTTTTTAAAAAAAATTTTTTTATCTCTATTAAAATTTAATTTGGTTTCTAATATTTCTGAAATCGTTCTCTCACTGCCAAAGAGAATGATAGGGAATGATAAGTAATGTATTGAACTCTGTTCATAAATTGGAACTGAATTCACATGGAAAGACCGTGAATATTTGTGTGTTTTTCTTTAAAAAATTTTTTTCTTAAAATATTAATAAATAGACAAATTGGGTCAATAAGTTGAAGTGTTGTCAAGCCCAATCCCTTGAATAAATATCCATATGCTGACCCAGTTGTGTCTAAAAAATAAAATTCATTGCTCCCTAACCAAATAAAAATCATGGATATGTTAGTATGCTTTTAGGCACACTCTTAATTAATCAAATCATCATGATTATGTACAAGTTCGCGTGACACGAATACAATTTTAAATGAACACTCGCAGAAATGCTCTTAGACTCGATTTTTAAAATAACTATCGTGATTGCGTACACGTTCGCGTGACATGATTACAATTTTTTCAAATAAATTCAAGGTACGCGGTCACGCGACTTTGATTAAGGTTTTCTTAAATAAACTAAGTGTCGTGAATTGTATACACGTACGCGTGACGTGATTCTTGACACGCCAAACTAAACGAGTATACGTACGCGTAACTCATATCAAGGTAATCCTTTAGATAAACCAAGTAGTTAAAAAGCGGTAAAGGATAAACACATATAGGTCCTAAAATGAGTAATAAGATCAAATAAGCCAAGTATGAATCATTAAGCGACCGTGCTAGAACCACGGAATTCGGGAGTGCCTAACACCTTCTCCCAGGTTAACATAATTCCTTACCCAGTCTTCTGGTTCGCAGACTTTTAACGGAGTCAAATTTCCTCGATTTGTGATTTTAAAATAAATGGTGACTCAGAACACCGTAAATAATTCCGAGTGGCGACTCTGAAAATAAATAAATAATCTCAATTCGATTATGTCACTTAAATAGGAAAAACTCCCTTATTACCCTTACGGGGTAGTGAAAAAGGAGGTGTGACAGTGTTTAGATTAGAGTAGAATTAGAGAGAGCTTGTTTCTGAACTCGTGGCTCGGGGAAAGATTTCACGGTTAGGATAGGAATATACCTAACAATCTTGCTTAATTAAATACAGAATTATATTCGATCATGATAGACTCAATACCGTAGGAATATAGGATTGATATATTTTGGACTGGCGAGTAGTATTGTGGGAACATGTTATTCATATAAACGATCCGGTTAATTAGCAATCATAGATAATTTGGATTAACGAGTGTGATTTTTGAACTTAATATGATTGATAAACCGACCACAACCCTGGAATTTTCATCTCCTTTGAAGTAAAATCTCGCCATACACATTTGCATTAGTGATAAATTAGTTGTTACTTGTTTAATTTTCACAATAGTAAATTACTAGAAAAACATCACTCTTAAATATTTTGGAAAATTAATTGATTTTAGTTTGCTTAGTTGACAATTAATCTAAGTCTATGTGGGTTCGATATCCGAATTTCGAGTTACTTTATTACTTGACGACCACGTATACTTGCGTATACTTGGGGAATCAACAAGGTTTTAGCGTTGTTGCCGGGGACTTAGTTATTGATTGTTTATCTAAGTTTAGCTTTTTGTTGATTTTGTTCAAGTTTTTTTTTTTAGTTAGTATGTTTTTCTTTCACTTACTTTCGCGTGGCATCTTGGAATGCAAATTGTTGGAATGATGGTTATTCTTATTTTGATGATCCTTGTCAATATTGTGGAGGTGTCACGACCCAAATTCCCAATCCTCAAGATCCTAATGGCACCTAACACCATACTTGCTAGGCAAGCCAATGTTAGAGGGATTCAACATTTAAAACAATTAAAACATAATACTAGGTCTAATATTATCCAATAAATGAATCCAGAATGATGTGTGAAATAATGAAACGAAACTCGAAACTACTACAAATGTCTAGCTACCCAGGATTTAGAGTCACAATTCACGAACTACTAAAGAATACTACAAGTATTTGGCTGAAAGGAAATATATATTTGTTTTGAATGAAATAAAAATAGTAACTAAAATAATGTGGAGAAGACTCTAGGAATCTACGGACGCCAGCAGATCTACCTCGTGTCTTCGTACGAATGATCAGCTACAACTCGAAAATTAACTCTGGCCAGAACCTGGATCTACACAAGAAGTGCAGAGTGTAGTATCAGTACAACCGACCCCATGTACTGGTAAGTGCCGAGCCTAACCTCGACGAGGTAGTGATGAGGCTATGGCGTGGAATTTATAACATAACCTAGACACAATGTGTAATAAAGCAAGAAGGTGATAGTAAAATAAATAAACAATAACTTGCAGCAATTAATAAAATAACTCAGCTAATTTTTCTAGATCTCAGCTATCACAAGTCCTTACGAAAATTTTCAAGTTATAATTTAAATAATGGTAAAAGCGGAATATGGGAACAACAAAATAAAATAGGGAGCTTTCCAGTCTTTATCATATAACCAGTGAAACATTAATATTCTCCCTTATTACTCCTTGTTGCGGTGTGCAACCCGATCCCACTTGTCCACCCTTATTGCTCCTCCCTATATATATATATATATATATATATATATATATATCACCCTTATTTCTCCTGTTGCGACGTACAACCCGATCCCACCTGTCCACCCTTATTACTCCTTGTTGCGGCGTGCAACCCGCTCCCACCAGACAATCACATCTCATTATTTATAATAAAAGTTTCACAAATTAGATCAAATTCTTTCACAGTATTTATGTCTCAACAATGGTAAACAGAAAGTTGTACTATTCAGAAGCTTCACTAATTATCATTACACAGTGAAACCAATCAGAATGTATCATAAACACCGACAACCAGCTCAACCATTTATGTACCACAATGAATATAAGGAACAATTAATACTTCCAACTAAGTGAAACAACATCTAACAAACAAGTAGGCATGGAGGCATCAATGATCACGAAACAATTAAGACAAAAATATAATAAATTGGAAATGGGACCATGCTAACCAGATAATTTGGTGGTGCATAGATACTCGTCACCTCACCTATACACCACACACATGCAATTTCACACATCATTTAAGTTGGGGATTCCTAATGCCTCAAGTCAAGGTTAAACCAAACACTTACCTCAATTTCGCAGGTCACTCACTCCTCAATTACAACTTTTCCTTTCGAATTCACCTCCAACACACTCGTATCTAATCATAATTAGTTCAATATCATTAATTAGTGCTAAATGAACTAACTTTAATGCAAAACTATGATTTTCCTAAGTTTTCTAAAAAAAAATTAAAAATCGACCCCGGGCCCGCTTGGTCCATACTCGGGGTTCGGACCAAATTCCTTTTACCCATTCACCCCTGATCCCGAATATGTAATTAGTTTCGAAATCCGATCCCAATTCGAGTTCAAAATTCCATTTTTACAAAATTCTCTAGTTCTACCCAAACCCCCAATTTCTACCATGAAAACTCTTTATTTTTGATTGAAAAGTGATGAAAAATAATGGGTTAATTGAAAGAAAACAGTTTAGAATCGTTTACCAACACTTTGGGGATGAACTTGTGGGTTGTAAATAGCCTCTAGGTCTTCTTAGTTCGAAAATATGAGAAAAATAGATGTTGCCCGTTTTAATTCTGTTATTAAATCGCTGGACAGGCCTTCATCGCGTTTGCGATGGGCCTGTCGTGACCGCGTAGTATCATGGCCTAGTGTCCTTCACGTTCGTGAGGGATCGAACGTGTTCGCGATGCTTGGCGACCTGTGACCATCGCGATTGTGGCCCAATGGTCGCGTTCGGGTAGAAAAAATTGAGTCCCCTCCCAGGCCCACTTACTCATCGCGTTCGCGTAAGTCAGAACGAAGGTATCCCACCAGTGCTTCGCGTTCGCGGACAAGACTTTGCGTTCGCGAAGAACAAAATGACCCCCAGTGCATTTTACTCTACACGATCGTTGGAGAAGCTTCGCGGTTGCGAAGAGGAACGCACCAGTGCACCAGTAGCAGCAAAATAGTAGACTTTTACAAGTTCAAAACATCACGAAGCATACCCGAAACTCACCCGAGCCCTCGGGGCTCCAAACCAAACATGCACGTAAGTCTAAAAAATATCATACGGACTTGCTCGTGCGATCAAATCACAAAAATAACACCTAAAACTACAAATTTAACCTCAAAACTCGTGGTTTTGTCAAGAATACTTCAATTTCACCATTTTCTCAAACGGACATCCGAATCACGTCAAATGAACCCATTTAGCCAAACGAACTAACAACTCAGGCTTGCGAAGGACATTTCTTAAGGGAAAAGTTGTCACAACGGCTATCGATGCCACTGAAAATAAGGTCGAAGATTTTGGGAGGAAACTACGAGAGCTAAGGCCAACATTTTGAGGTACGGATAACGAGTGCTCTGGAGAATATTTTACTTATGTAATAAATAGGAAATGCATACCTTCTTCCTCTCGGATCAAAATGGCACTTACCGCTACTTCCGAAACCGCTAGATATATTAACAATTTCTTGCCTTCCCTCGATTTTGACAGTAACGGTAGGCTGGACATGTACCATTTTAGGTCTTTCAATGCATGCTGGCATTCTGAAGTCCATTCAAAAACCGTTCTTCTTTTTTAGAAATGAAAAGAAGTGATGACACTTCTCTGAGGATCTTGAGATGAATTTGCTTAAAGCCGCCAACCTTCCAGTTAGCCTCTATACTTCCTTTACACTTGTCAATTTGTTTGAAATGTCCTCGATATCTTTTATTTTGTCGGGATTTACCTCGATCCCTCTTTGCGAGACTAGGAACCCCAAGAACTTACTGGAACCAACGCCGAACGCGTATTTCTCTGGGTTGAGTTTCATGTTATGCTTCCTCATAATGTTGAAAGTCTCTTAGAGGTGTTTTAAATGATCTCCTGCATTTAAATACTTGAATAATATGTCATCAATATATACTTCCATTATTTTTCCTATATTATCCTCAAACACTTTATTAACAAGCCTATGATAAGTGGCTCCGACATTCTTAAACCCAAAAGACATCATATAATGGCAATATGTGCCAAAGTTTGTTATGAAAGAAGTTTTTTTTTTATCCTTCAGAATAATCTTGATTTGATTATACCTAGAGTAAGAATCAAGGAAACTCATTAGCTCGTTTCTGGCCGTCGCATTAATCATTTGATCAAAGTTTGGCAGCTGGAATGAGTCTTTAGGGCACGCCTTATTTAAATCTTTATAGTCTATGTACATCCTAAATTTGTTATTCTTTTTGGGTACTACAACTGCGTTGGCGAAACATTCTAGTTACTTTACCTCTCGGATTGAACCGATATTGAGTAGTCGGGTTACCTCTTCTTTAACAAACTTGTTCCTGACCTCCGCTATCGACCGTTTCTTTTGCCTTACTGACGAATTTTTTTTATCCAGATTTAGCTTGTGCACCACTACCTCTATTGATATACCTATCATATCTGAGTTCAACCACACAAAGTAGTCAACATTAGCATTAAGAAAATTTACAAATTCTAACATGAGATCGGGATTTAACCCTATTCCTAGATGAAACTTCCTTTCCAAAAACTCTTTGAACAAGGCCACTTGCTCAAGTTATTCTGCATTCACATCTGTCTCTTCTGGTACCTGAAAGTATCTCGGAACCTGATAGGATTTCGATGACTCCACGCTTTTATCGTCTTCATTCGGAAAGGGAGAAAGAATCAGTTCCTGTAATTGCTATTAGTTGGACTCTTTTCCCTTGCTGCTGGAAACAATCACAACATTCATTTCCTTCGTCGCTGGCTAGTCTCCTCTTATTTGCTTTATTCCCTCTGGCGTCAGAAATTTCAACACCTAGTGATATGTTGAGGCTACAACCTTCATCTCCTGTATCCACGACATTCTAAGGATTACATTATAACCCTTATTTCCATCCACCACTTCGAATAGAGTGGTCTTTGTTACTCATTCGGCATGTGTGGTCAGTAAAATCTCTCTTCGCGTTGTCACGCTTGTCAAGTTGAAGCCAGCTAAGAGTTTTGTCGCTGAAACGATGTTCCCGATTAACTTTACTTGCTCCATAACTCTCCATTTTATTATGTTGGTTGAACCTATGGGTCAACCAAAACACGCTTAATTTTGAAATCTAATACATTGAGAGAGATTATCAAAGCGTCGTGGTGTGGAGAAGAAGTCCGTCAGTGTCCTCCTCTGTGAAGGTGATATCATCTTTTGCGATTTTTCGGAGTCTCTTGGTGTGAGTCGCCGATATCTTCATTTTCTTTGGCTTTTGTTCTTGGCTAGGTCACTTAAATTCCATGAGATGGCCATTCTTCAACAATGTCGCCACCTCTTCGCGAAGTGTCAGCAGTCCTAGTTCTGTGGCCGTGAGTTCCATGATATTCACACCATAAGCTGGAATGCCTCTGGCTAGGATCTGAGTAAATGTCTGAAACCCTTTGTTGCTACGCCCATTGGTCCTCTCGAACGGTAGAAATGACCTCTATAGGACCACCGATCCGCTTCAAAATCACTTTTAAACTTGTCCTGGATTTTGTGTCGACCCCGTCCCTTAGCGGATATTGAAGACCCAAGCTAATCATCTCCTATCCTTATTTTTGACTCACAACAGTTATGGATATTTGCCCATGTGATTTCAGTTTTCGGGAGGCATCAGAACTCAGTAGATTTAGACCCTTTGTGAATGCCTCCAATGCTATCTCATCTAGAACCGCCAGTAGCAGTATCCTTTCTTTTTGGAATCGGGTCACAAATTCTCGAAGCATCTCAGATTTGCCCTGCGCAATTCTAAATATGTCTGGCTTTCTCGCCTGAACCTTCCTTTATCCAGTATGGGCCTTAATGAACGAGTCTGCAAGCATTTCAAAATAGTCAATTGAATGCTCGGGTAAAAGAGAGTATCATGTCAGGCCCCCCTTTGTGAAGGTTTCACCAAATTTCTTCAACAAGACCGACTCGATATCATGTTGATCCAAATCACTTCCTTTCACAACCATGGTGTAGGTAGTGATGTTCTTCTGTGGATCCGAAGTCCCATCATACTTCGGTATGTTTGGCATTTTGAATCCTTTTGGAATTAACTCTGGTGCTGCACTTGGCTTAAACGACAATTGCGTGTACTTTTTTGAATTCAGACCCTTTAACACTGGTGGTGCGCCCGGAATCTGATCAATTCGAGCGTGAAACTCCTTCACATTCTGATCCATTCGTTCGTTTCTTTCTCTCATGAATCTTATGAGCTCGATTTTGAAACTATCACTCCCGTTGTTGTTCCCATATCCGCTATTGGTCCCTCCGGCTTGATCGAAATTGTCTTTGCCCTTTGGGGAATTATTATCAGTTCTTTGAGTCGTTCGTTTTGTGAGAACATTGGGAAGGATTGGACCCCTAAGTTCACGTTGTTGGAAGCACCTGTCTATGCTTTTTTTAACTCTGTCATCACCCGATACTGCCTTGAGAGATGATCCATGATTGTTTCAGTTGAAGGATTGTTCCCCAAGTTTAGCTCCCATAGTGAAGGGTGACAAGTTCAATTCGAACCAGTGCCCGAAGAAAAACCTTAAGAGGGAATAAATGAAGAACATTCCATATGCTTATGTTATTGGGAGCTTGATATATGCTCACTAGACTTGATATTACATTTGTTATTGGAATATTGTGAAGATATCAGAGTAATCCTGGTATTGACCACTGGAGAGTTGCAAAGAAAGTCTTGAGATACCTTTACGGGACAAAAGACTACATAATTATGCACAAACCATCAAATAATTTAGAAGTGATTGGCTACTCTAATTCAAACTTTACTGGCGATATTGATTCATGCAAATCAATATTATGATACATTTTTTATGTTGGATGGTGGAGCTATATCTTGGAGGAGTTCCACTTTTTGAGGCTACCTCACATGGTGTATGATCGAAAAGTTTTATTTTTGGGTTTAGAATTGTTGACTTAATCTCTAGGCCATTGAGGATATATTGTGACAATTCATTTGCTGTCTTTATTTGCAAACTATAACAAAAGTGGGAGTTGAAGCAAGCATTTCGATATTAAGTATCTAGCCATAAGAGGTCATTGAACACGTTAGCAGTGGATTAATATTTGCTAAACTATATAAATTTTTTGTTGTTAGAGCGAATATTATTGAAACTCTATTCCGTATAATATTTTTCTTATTTGTTATCGTGTACATATTAAGTAATTTTGAGAAATATTACTAAAGTGTGGGCCTAGGTAGCAAGAATCAAGAGCTCAAGGTTCAATTTATTGATGTTCTTCAAGAGTGATTGGCAGCTAAAGTGGGTAAGAAATACAAATTGGGACTAGATCAAGTAATAGTTTCCTTGAGTGTAATACAATATAATTAATTTTTTAAAAATTAATATTCAATAAACTGAACAGATTGAAAAAAATAAATTGAAATAGTTTCAAATACTGAACCTAGCTGGCCAATAAACAATTTTATTTTCAAGTAGTGGTTGTTGGTGTGAAAGTTGGATCACCTGTAGTTTTTTAAATTTTCCCAATCAATTTATCTATGACAAGAAAAATTATTTTCCCCTAAATTTCGATTTATCTTAAATTTTTCATTCATTTAACCTTTGGTAGATGAAAGCCAAAAAAACAAATAAGAAACGCCCAATGCTTTTGATTTTGTCTCATAGTTGGAGCCACATAAACAAATGAATATATTCAAATATATTCTTAAACTACAAATTGGTTTATATATCTATATATATATATATATATATATATATATATATATATATATATATATATATATATATATATATATATATAGACACTTTACACACTCTTGGTAATAATCTAGTGCATACTTATCAATAATAAAAAAAAAATGATCAAATTTACTTGTTTATCCGTAAAACGGTATAGTTAAATTTTTGACATAGTTTACGGATAAGCGAATCGATTTGATCTAAAAAATAATAAAGAAATAGGACTGAAATTAAAGAAGATAACAAACGTGATTTTGAACTCAGTGTTTCCTAGAGCAGAAGTAAAAATAATGATAAAGCGATGAAAAAAATGTTAGATTGAGACAAAATAGTAAAATATAGCTTTTGTGTTCAGAATCTTTCATGTCCCCACAATGGTTGTTAACCTTACTATTTATAGTTCTACTAGGAAAACAAGATCCTATGATCAAACTCCTCTTTAAATAAGAATAAAAGCGTCATTGATGAACATGTAACGGCATGCCTTGAATGCAAATATTCTCTGTAATGTCTGCTCATTTAACGCTAGCAAATATTCCCTCATTGAATGTTGTCCGATAGCAAATCTCTGAATTTCTACTACCGATTACGTTCCCTTCGGAATCCATCCGGTACTGGTCACACATGTCGCATTTGGAACTAATTGTTTTCCGGCTCGTCCTTTGTATATCTTCGACTTCATGTGTCATATTATTATTCAACCACCTGTTATCAATCAATTTTACCTCATACAATACTCTTAATAATCGGAAAAAAATCTAAATATACACTTACATGGTGTCCCTAATATTTTCATAGTAAATATTACTTGTAGTGTACTTATCAGACAAATCACAAATGTCTGGTTATATTTGGACCTTTTACTCGTGAAAATTTCCCAAAGGCCAAATTGGTGCACGTGATTTTATTCTTTTTTTTATCCTACCTTTTTCTGGAAAGTTACATCAACCGCAGCAATCTCCCTCTTTTACCATATCCGCCCCCAACACAAACAGTCCTCTCGCTCTCTCTCTCTCTCTCTCACACACACACTCACAGGGAATTCTAGGGTTTCGATCTCCTTTTCTTTTGCGACTACGAGTACTTCTGCTGCTTCATTAATGGAGTTTGGAGGTGATAGAAAAAGAGGAAGGCCACATGGTCCTATGAATGGCAATGGTACTTTTAAGAAATCTAAGCAAGGTACTTGATTTCATTCTTTTTCTTGCTAAATACCTTTTGCATTTCATCCTCTTTTTTCTAATCTTTCTTTACTTGCATATTGTTGGCTTCGTTAATTGTTATCTATGCGTGCTTTCAAATCTAGGGTTTTGCTAATTTTACTTCTCCTTTTTTTTTTCTTTTTTTGAAATTTAATTCTATATAGTATCAATTTTTGTTGACATTGTATCCTTTTCTCGTTGTCTATATTTGCGTTTTTTTTTCTTTCTGAAACGCATAATTGTGTGGATTAATCGGGTTGTTCTCTATTCATGTATTTTATCGGTCGTGGTGATTGAAAGTTTCTAAGTAGTGGTCGCAAAGACCAGTTACATGGAAGTGTTAAGTTTGAATAGTTAAATGAATTAAGTTTTTGAAAGTTTTTTAAATGTCAGAACTTTTTAGCGATGAAAGAGTGTCTTATAAATTATGATAGTTAAAAACATTTACAGTCACCCATAGTACCATAGTGAGGCTTAGTGGTCAGGGAAGTGAGTGCAAATTCCAACGGAGATAAAAAATACTAGGTGATTTCTGGTGGGAGGTAGCAAGTATATGGTGGAATAGTCAAGACACATGCTGGCCCGAACACCACAATTATTAGAAAAAAGAAAAAGAAAAATTGTTTACAGTAGAGGGAACAATTGGTAGAAAAGGGTCAGGTAAAACATTCTCCAAAAAGAAAAAACAGGGTCTGTTAGATAGCATGTACATTGTATTTGACTTTGAATTTTCTTGTGGCCAAGTTTGTCCTGGTAAATTGCCGTGAACTATATAGTCTATGTTCACCTCTAAAAGAATTAGATTTTGAAGAGTTCTAGTGTAAGTTGTTATGTTCTTAAAATAAGAACTTACCAAAAAAAGTGTGAAATTCTTGTTTCTGGAGAAAGATAAAAATCTGGTTATTCTTTAAAGGTTTACGGGACAAACTTAAGGATTCAGTTTAATTTGTTATGGATTTCTTTATTTTTCATGAACTCCATGCTTTTATATTGATCAGAAAAAGTTGTACTATGCTGATAATGTAAATGAGTGATAACAGGTGTCTTTCAAATAGATGGTTAATACCACAATTTAACTGGAAAACAATTGATTAATGTTATGCAACAGAACTGGAGTCATTTCCAACTGGTATAGGAAGCAAATTGAAGCCGTGCACAAAGTTTTTCAGGTTCTAATCTTAACTCATCTAAGATAAGCACTTTAAGTTTAGTTTATTATATCTCTAAGTTCTTAAATTCTAATCAAGCGTATTTATATAGTTATTCCAATTATTCAAATCCTTTTCGGACTAATGGATTGGTCATCCAAGGCTGTGTTACAGGGATAATAGTTGTTAAGTTGAAAACAGCTGTTGAAAGGAAATGCGATGATTTTGATATAACGTTGAACTAACAACTTGCTCAGAGTTTGTAATCAAAAAGCTGATCAGCGGGAGAAAACTTCCACTGCCTTTAAATAAGCCGTTATAACGACTCTGCTACACTCAAATCATTTTGGCAAGTTAATGCATTGCAAATTAGCTATATAACTTTGTGAGAAACTTTGGTGAGTCACATCTGGTGATAATAGTATGATGATGCGGCAGATAGATGAATTGGTCTTTCAAATGCCGATTATTAGGGTGTTCTCTCCTCCTAAGTGACTTTTCTTGGCATTGAACAATTCTGTAGTTTGCAATCAAATTGATGTGTTGGTACTTCAAGGGTGTTTGGGTGGGCTGGGAGTGTTATATTGGTAAAGTTTCTAGAATAGCTAAGCTTCTTGATGTGAGAAGTCTTGATGCCTTCTAAGTTATAGTTTGCCTAATCTCTTTTCAAGCAATCTAGGCTGTATTTTTGGCTTCTCCTATTCTCTAATGTGTGACATGAACCTACTCTTTCTGCATAAAATAGGCTTTTGGGTGGTTGTGATGATCTAGCTCTTATGTGGGAAGATTTTGCATTGGTCTCATTGATGAATCAGGCAAACGTTGTTGCATGAGGTGATTTTAGAAAGTCAATTTGTACTTTTAAGGATCAATGCATGAAGGCTAAAAATAAAAAGAAGGGGAAAGCACAGTGTCGGGAAAGTTATTGAATTTGCACAACACAATGCCATTTATACACACTTGTCCTCTGGTATACAAGTATAACATACATCATACATGAACAAGTAAAATAGGGAAATCGAATATGGACCTTACTACATGTGATTTTACTTGGTGGGAACATAACCTGTCGGACACAACACTTATGTTTTGTGATCGTTCAAGTAAATTACGAGCCACTTTTTACTGCATCTCAAGAATCACTTATCTTGTGAAGCAAATATGTTTAAGCACATTTATATATATATATAAAAGATTGTGTTTAAAGACTCCATGCATCACCAAATCTAAGAGATAGAGTGTTTACTTCATCCTGTAGAATGTGAATATTTGATGTATGTTTCATGTTTGGTTAAAAGCGTCTCAAGCATGTCCAAGATGATAAAACCTTGAACCTTCTCAAGAGAGTTCATGCGTCTCAGGTGACTTCTGCTAGCCTTCCCACTCCATTATGCTAATTTGTTCGTTCTAAACCTTCTTGTCTTGGCCTACTAGGTCTCAATTGCTTAAGGGATCCCAGTTCTTGGAATGTTTCTGGCTAACTAGTTAAGAGAACTATTTCTTCAAAGAGTTTTATGAATGGATTGCGTAACCTCAAAGGAAAAACATTTTCTTTGGTTTCACTGTAACTTGTATAAGATTTATTTGACACCAAGATATACCATCCAAAGTAATGTGATCCCTACTGTTGGTTGGAAATAAATAAATTCATTGGTTAACTTATTTTTTTGGATGTACCTATTTCTGTCTAGAAGATGAGGCGTGATATATCTCTGCTGGTAGTATTAGGCACCATTCAGTTTTTTGGCCTTGTGTGTAAATTTACTCAAGGACATTATTTTTTAATGATCAGTTAATTTTTGAGATGGAGAGGAACTCCAAATGCTGAGATCATTACATACATATTAACACCAAGTTCGAGAATTACGTCATATAAGATACCGAAGCCCCAAAGGCTTTGGTTCAAATGGCAAAGGTTGAGGGATTTGTGAATTAGGTCACATGTTCGATCCCTGCGTCATGCGAACTAAGCCTGGTTTTTTAGTGGAGAAGAGTAGAGGGGTGAGCACATTATCCCCTAGTTTTGAAGGCTGCGGTTGGCCTAAGACGAATCACGGATTTCTCGGTCATAAAAAAAAGTAAAAGATAAAAGGTAGCCGAAGTACAAAGACTGGAGCATATGTTCAGTGCTCCTTGATGATTCAAGTTACTAGAAAAAATCATGTGGACCGAAGAAAAGTTTGAAGAAAGGATTAAAGGATGCTCTGTGTTTTTTGAGCTCTATGGTTTATGTTAAGAGGTATTAAGTTAATTGTGCAGGATGAATGTGATTTCAGATGTATTTATAGGGTTAAGCCATGTAATGAGATTATGAGGTTAAAATAGTTATCATAGATTTTATTGGTCAAAGGTGTATTTTTGGTTAGAGGCTGTGGTCATGTTGGATCACAAATAGCTTTTTAAAATGATAGCATGAACTGAAATTTTCCTAAATTTGTAATGTTTTAGAAAAGTGCCATTGTTATAATCTTGCTGGTATACATAATAATGCCTAATTCAAGAATTACGTCCTATATTTTTTTTAACGAACTACAGGATTTGGGCGTTTGGCGCATACGTTCAGTGCTATCTTGATGAGTCAAGTTACTAGAAGAAATCATGTGGACTGGAGAAAATTTTAAGATTAGGATAGGATGCTGCTCTGTTTATATTAAGAGGCATTAAAGTTAATTGTGCAAGAGGTTGTGAGGTCAGAGTCGTCAGACATATCTATATGGTTAAGCCATGTAATGATATAATGAGGTTAAAATAGTTATCAAAGATTTTATTGGTCAAATGTCTATTTTTGGTTGGAGGCTGTATTCATGTTGGATTATAGATTCCCTTTTTGTTAATGGTAGCATGCACTATATCATTAGAAGAGCGTCATTGATATAATCTTGCTGATAATTCACCTTACATATCAAAAAGGTTATTGTTTGCTGATAATTCTTTTTTGTTCTCTCTTCTTTACCAAAACAAATTGTTGGTGCTTTAAAAATAGTACTTATGAAATCTCTCTCTGCATGTTTGGATGTAACACCATTGGTCAGAAAAGCAGTTTTAGTTGAAGTTGTCGCTGGTGAAAAACAGCTTTCATTTTGCTTAGTTGTCATAGCCTGTTTTGCTGTAGAGTCAACCAACCATTCTACGTAGAGTCTTCCAAAATCTCAAATATTAGTCTGATTTGATTCTAGGGTCTTTTACCTATGTGGCTGTTTCTCTGTAGGAAAAAGGGGTTATGATTGCCTTCATTTAGACTTAAGAGATAGAACAGAGCCCTAAACTTCCGGTTGTCATTGTACTAGTAAGTCATAATGCAGAGGTCTGGGATCCATTTTATGTTTAAATCAGGGAAGACTGGTTGTTACACATGATGGCTCTGAAGATTGAAGAATATAACACACAGACATATAACTAGGTGTAATTTTATGAAGTTATACATAATTGGTTATATTGCATATACGCCATGATTGCAAGTTTGCTGCAGTTTTATGAGCTTAAAGCCTTTGTTTGAAGGCGCAAGAAATCTGACAAGATGCTTAGGGTGGAAAGTTTAAGTAGGACACTAGCTGCTATCTTGAAAACAGAACATTGATTGATAGTTTGAGATTCTGCTTTTGCTATGGAGCTGGTTAAAACATAGATGAAAGTGGATGTAATAGTTGGATTTACTTGTATGATTAGAGGGTGGTCTAAAAGAGCTTCAGAAGTGTCCGTACTTTATCAGTGACTACATTGAGACAGAAGTAATAAGCTCTGGCTTTTTCTGTCTACAGGCACCAAACAGTGAGAAGAATTTACTGGTGCCTTGTTTTGGGCCTATTGAAGAGTACATGTTTGACGTGAACCAGGTACCACGTTTCAATATATTTGTTCTGTGGCTGTTTTGGTGAATTGTGCTATGTGCCGAGAAATTCCCTTCAGTCATTTGATAAGAAAGATCCCAGATGCATTTTTTTAAAGGAGAATAATACCAAATTCTTCTGGTTAGATGATTGTTATTCTCATTCAGTAAATTGTGAGGGGGTAGGAAATTCAAACTTGAAGTTGTCCGTATAGGTAAAGTGCATGGTTGGTATCTTCCATCAAAAGATAGAAAGGACATCATTTTTTTTCTAGTTGGCTGATTGTTATATGATGTTTGGTTGCTTTATGGCAATACACTTTGTATCTTTGTATTTGTTGAACTGTTAGGAATAGAAAAATTGGTAGGTGGAGTTTTGAATCTTGCCATTAAGCATGTTTTCTCTGATTCTGTTTTAACTGAAAATTGACTATCTTGGAGATACTCTGACAGTTGCGGAGAGTCAATTGTAGTATTCTGAAAATGAATGTGTGATTGTTATGACATTTCTCTCTGTAGATGCTACATATGATCACACCTTAATTGGTCTTTAAATTACTTCACTTATGTGGCAATGCTTAAACGTAGTGAAATGCCATTTTAGATCTTCAAGTCCTCTTTTATCCCCTTTTTGGTGCATTGCAATGCCATGATTGATATCTGGAAAACCTTTTCTTTTGAGTCTTACTATTCAGGTATATTTGCTGTTTGAAGAATTTCCCTTGCAACTAAAGTTTGTACAGACTTTTCCACCTTAATTTTCTTTCAACTTAGTTATTTAGACCAAAAGTCGAATAGAAAGAAGCTGCCTGGTGTATTGTAAGCTAACATAAAATTTTCAGTTGACTTCAGATCCTTTTTTTTGCGGGGCTGGGGGGTTGGTGGTGGGGTCGGGGGTTGGTGAAGTAGGACCATTCAACCGAAAGGCAGTGATTAAGAAATATCTAGTGTGCTCTGAAGAGATTAAATTAAATTTCGAGTACCAAACGAGCCCTAATTCATTGTATCAGAGATTTATACATCGTCTTTCCCAAGTGGAAAGTTTTTATTTAGTTGGACGAATAATCAGTATGATCAGTGAGATGTGGATTTGTGGAGAAAAGTGCAACATTTAGGGTAAGATTTTCCGGGAAATTTGTAAACCAGCTATGGTTACAAAAGTGGTATACATCTGCTTTGCTATTTTACTCCATTCTGAAATTGTGGTCATGATGGCTCAACGCACTGGAGATTACATTTCTCTTGCTATACTTACAGGCTATCATAATAGTTTATAAAATCCGATAGTTATTTCACGTAGTAATACATTTACTGGAGACTTGGAATGAGAATGCATTCATAGATACTATGTGAAGATGCGGCATTTATGTGATATTGGTGGAAAAAGACCATTTACATGATGATTGGCATTTTGCTGTACTGGTGTCAATCAATCACTTTAACTTTTGGTTCATGGATAGAGATTTGTCTCAAGGAACAAATTTTGGATTTCGGCTCTTAAGTCTCTATTTCCTTTGAGGTGATATGGGCAGAGGATCTTCAAGGAGATGAGATGTCAATGAGAAAACCTGAATGCTTCTTGTTGCGAAGTGTTTTCTTTTCTTATGCAGGGGACACATGAGCCATTTAATTTATACCAAGATGATTTACGTTCTGATTTTTTGGCTGCCATTGGATGTTGATCATTATATGAAGATGATTAGTTTCTAATTTTAGTTGCCATTTTATGTTGATGGTCTTTTAACTGTAAAGTCTCTGGTGGGAGGTTCTGAATTGGTTTGGAATACAGTGGTTATGGTGAGTTCAGTAAAAGGGGGCATTGCATAGCTGGAATTTCAAAAGGAGTTTGTTGTAGAGGGAGAGGAATAGGACAACGTTTGAAGGGTTCGAGAGTGATTTTGTACATGTTGAGGGGTAGCCTCTTGTCTCTAGTTTCTTTTTGGTGCACCCATGAGGTCCTTGTTCGTATAGACGAGTGGGTGACGTTTGTAGAGAACCATATTTTGGTGTAGGTTTCTCTACTTTTTGGTATACTTCTTGTATACGGGGTTTCGCCGAGGACTGGACATTAATAAAATTCTTTACCTTATCATTTATTTATTTATTTATTTTGTTTGTAAAGTCTGTTTTTACGTTTACGAAAAGAAAATCCTTATCCATTTGAGAGAAGTTTCCAAAGGAAACAAAAACTCTTTGTCCCCACCTTTTTTCTTTGGGTTATGGTGATTTATATTAGGTTTAGCCTAGCTTTTCGAGCATTTAGATATGAGAATTGTCCTTTCTTCATCCTATAAGCTGTAAAATAATTTTGATGAAATAAGATACTTCATTGCAGGCATCATGAAGATGCAAAGCTACAAAAAAGATTAGAGTTAGCTCCATTACGATCAAAAACTTAATCTGCTCAGGGAGCTAACCACAAAATCAAATGTAAACACATAACTGGGCTAAGCTAAAGTAAGCGAGCTAATGAAGTCTAGGAGGGGAACTACCTTATGTACAGGGGTTAGAGAGGTGCTCAGGGCATTTGGCTTTGAGAGTATGGATAGGAGTTGAAATGCCATCAAACCATCTGTGATTTCCTTCTTGCCAAAGCCACCAAAAAATGCGTGTTGGGGTCATCTTCCGGATTTTCTTGATGGCCCTATCAACTTTCCAACTGTTCCGACCTTCCACTGCCTCCCTGATGCCCCAGGCTTTGAGAGTATGGATAGGAGTTGAAATGCCATCAAACCATCTGCGATTTCCTTCTTGCCAAAGCCACCAAAAAATGCGTGTTGGGATCATCTTCCGGATTTTCTTGATGGCCCTATCAACTTTCCAACTGTTCCGACCTTCCACTGCCTCCCTGATGCCCCAGGCTTTGAGAGTATGGATAGGAGTTGAAATGCCATCAAACCATCTGCGATTTCCTTCTTGCCAAAGCCACCAAAAAATGCGTGTTGGGATCATCTTCCGGATTTTCTTGATGGCCCTATCAACTTTCCAACTGTTCCGACCTTCCACTGCCTCCCTGATGCCCCAAGCTGTAAAATATTATTAATAGGCTAAAGTTTGACCGGTCCTTAAATGATGTCATGAGAAAGTAATTAACGATATTTTGAGATATCATCTTTTTGGTGATATTGCTAGGCAAATTGCTAGAAGATTTGTGCTCAGTTAGTTTTAGTATTTTGTATTTGTCAAAATCTTGTGCAGAAGTTAATATGCAATGTGTGGATTTCAAGAAATATGTGTGCATGTTACTTTCCTTGTCTAGTAAAAAGACCTGCTTGATCACTTTTTGATTCATGTGAGATTACCCTGTTTTTGACTCCTATCAACTTTCTTTCCTGTTGCTAAGCAGGCATTGGGCAATTTCAAAATTGACATGCAAAAGAGCTCTAGGGACTCGTAATTTTGAGTAGTAATGTGCGGTTAAAATCGTAGACGAGTCCTGCAATGTGTTGTTCTCTGTGTTTCTTAATGTATCAGAGTTTGAATTTTAGAGATTTTAGCTGTAGATATCATGTTCTTTTATGATAACAAAGAGGTTTTGTAGAGTATTTTTGCTTGACAAACGCCTTAATCAAGAATTTTAAAAATCGAGCCATATTTAAGATATGTGAAGAAACTGGGAGCTGCTGTATGACTTAGCTTTCGCTGTTATTGATCTTCTTGCTGATAAGCTCGACTCTTAATGGTTCATGATGGCAACTTTGTTTTTCCAACTTTATAGTTGAATTAATGTATTAATTTGATCTTCTGCAGTCCTTCGGGATGCCCATTTGGGGAAGGATGCCACTTCTTGCATTATGTGCCTGGAGGCATTAAAGCTGTAACTCAAATGCTTGGCAGCAACCCAGCTCTTCCAGCAGCTTCCAGAAATTCAATAGCTCCACCGTCTTTCCCTGATGGATCATCTCCTCCAGCTGTTAAAACTCGTCTCTGCAACAAATTCAACACCGCTGAAGGTTGCAAATTTGGTGACAAATGTAATTTTGCCCATGGTGAGTGGGAGCTCGGCAAGCCAATGGCTCCATTGCATGAGGAGTCCCATGGTAGGTTCCAGACGCATAGTAGGTATGGTAGTCGACCAGAGACAACTCCTGCAGGCCTTGGAGCAGCTGCCAGCTTTGGGTCCTCTGCGACTGCTAAGATCAGTGTAGATGCCTCTCTTGCCGGACCTATTATTGGAAAAGGTGGTGTCAACTCGAAGCAAATAAGCCGTGTGACTGGAGCCAAATTTTCCATTAGGGATCATGAGTCGGATCCTAACTTGAGGAATATAGAACTTGAAGGTACAATTGATCAGATTGGACAAGCCAGTCAAATGGTTCGTGAGCTTATTCAGAGCGTTACAGCCAAATCTGCGGCACCCCTGATGAAGAATCTCAGCTCCACTGCAACAAGCAACTTTAAAACAAAAATTTGTGAGAACTTTGCTAAAGGGTCGTGCACTTTTGGAGAAAGGTGCCACTTTGCACATGGAGCAGAAGAATTGCGTAGATCAGGTCCATGAACTTTGCAGTATTTACTATTAGGGGGTATTATCTTTTTGGCTGTTAATCTGTTTTTATCTGAGTTTGTGAAAATACTAGATAGGTGTTTTTGCAGTCTCTTGGTTTTTGAGGCTTGTAGTTAGATCTTTAATGTGCCTGCTTTCTCATGACTTCGTTGCTTTTATCTTGTTTGCTGTTCTTTTAATCATAACCTAGTTACTGTTATTGATATGGAATTGTAGTATGTTTTGCTTGAACTTTGCGAGTGTGGAACACTATGTGCTTTGTGTATGTGTCTTTTGCGTACGTTAACCCAGAGGGACAGACTGCTGGAAAATTGTGTCAAACCACTTGGTCAAGTTCTAATCCTTTGTTTTACAGTTGAATTGTTTGCTATCTACATTTGGTCTCATTAGGGATCCGGGATGACTTTTCTAGTGTCTGCTGATTTATTTCTGCGATCGAGGTATGTGATGAAGAGGGAAAAGCATGGATTTTAAGAGATGAGAAAGGGAGTTTGAGTATAAGTTTTGTGTTTAAATTAACGGTTCAGGATTCTAAGTTGCGAATTCCAAATTAGCAATACAAAAATTCAGGATACTTATAGCCTGTTTGGCCAAGTTGGAGAAATCAGTTTATTTTGAAAAGTGCTTTTGAAAAAAATACTGCTGTATAAAAGCAGGTTGGCTAATCACTCTGAAAAACACTTTTGAATAATATTTTGTGTTTTGGCTAAGCTTTTCAAAAAGTGCTTTTAATTAATAAATTACGAATAAGGACATGAATAGATTTATTTAATAGTTAGTATTATAAGTAAATAAATAATCTTATAAAATTTGCTATTACAGATATTAATTAAATCTTTTTATTTTATTTAATTAAAATATATTAAAAATCATTCAACAAATATAAAAGTACTCACCCCTTAAGTCATTATATATTAGAAAGCTATCCTAAAAATAATAAGAAATATTTATACATTAATATCCTAAGTATTAGATTTAACGGTTATTTTAGTATATACTATACTTTATTAAGGGCATATTTGGTAAGAAAAAAAGTCAAAACTGTTTCTGTTTTTGTTTTTGGGAAGAAATTATTTTTTTCTGTTTCTCAGAAACTGCTTCTGCTTCTTCCAAAAGTAATTTTCCCCCCAAAAAAGTTTGGCCAAACATCTCAAGTTAGGGAAAAAAAGTGTTTTTGAGGAAAAAAAACACTTTCGACCTCTTGAGAAGCTTGGCCAAACATGCTATTAATCTTGAAGTTTGGGAGACTTGCTTACTCTTTAAATACATTGAAAATTGTGAATATA
Source organism: Nicotiana knightiana (assembly GCA_005239525.1). Classification (NCBI taxonomy): domain Eukaryota; kingdom Viridiplantae; phylum Streptophyta; class Magnoliopsida; order Solanales; family Solanaceae; genus Nicotiana; species Nicotiana knightiana. Next base: position 63,308 of record ML417982.1, on the reverse strand, counting down.
TTTTAAACATGCTTAAAAGTGGCTAACGATAGTATTACATTTAATAGTACTCTTTATTGAAAGAAAATTGGAAAACATAATAAAAATCTTTCATAATATGCAAATGGGCAATACTTCTCTAAAAATGTCATTTTACAAAAACGTTTTCTTAAAATAAAACGATTTTAAAAGTTTGACCAAATGGGCAATAAGAGTCAATCTTACTATTTTGCTAACCACTAAAAAGAACACCATTTGCATTTGCAGGGCAATAAAGAAATTCGATTGGGAATATTCGGTCCTTTCGTCATCTGTGGTAAGTGGAGAAAATTATTTAAAAGACTCTTTTTTTATCTCTAAAGAGTAAAGGTTATGGGTGTGTTTAGTACGGCGGAAAATGCTTTCCTAGAAAATATTTTTATGAAAAATGAATGATTTATTACTTATTTTTTCTTATTTGATTGGTGGTTGAAATTTTTTTCCGAAAAAATATTCTAGTGTTCCCCTTCCCTTTATTGAAAGTACTCTTTTTATTGAAATGAAAGAAAAAACTTTTTACTACTCTTTTGTTGAAATTTTTTTGTTAAAATAAAAAAAATAACATTTTTTTATATCAACAACAACCACAAACCCAGTATGATCCTAATAAGTGGGGTATGAGGAGGGTAGTCTGTACGCAGACCTTACCTCTACCTAATGCAGGTAGAGAGACTGTTTTCAATAGACCCTCGACTCAGGATGGGTAGGAGGAAGAAGAGGAAAGCAAGGAAGGAAGAAAGAAAGAAAGAAGAGAAAAGAAAAAGGAAGAGATAAATGATAAGTAGTACCAAATAATATCAACAGGGAATGCAAGACCTGAGGCGAACAAAACCACGTAACATAATAAAAATCTAAGAATATGGAGGGACATGCATGCTACTAAGACTATCGGCGAACAAATAAAAACTACCTACTAACTTTCTATCTTAATCCTCGACCTCCACACCCTCCTATCAAGGGTCATGCCCTTAGAAAGCTGAAGCAGCGCCATGTCCTGTCTAATTACCTCTCCCTAATACTTCTTAGGCCTACCTCGACCTCTTCTCAAACTCTCCATGACCAACTTTTCACACCTTCTATTAAGCCGATATTCTTTTTATATCTTGAAAAGAAAATACTTATTTGTTGAAATAAATGAAAAAAGTACTCTATTTATAACATGAAAAGAAAGTACTATCAATACAACAACAACAATCACTCCGTATAATTCTACAAGTGGGGTCTGAGGATGATATGGTGTATGTAACCTTACCCCTACCCTAGAAGGGATAGAGAGACTATTTCCGATAGACACTGATTAAAAAAGATGAAAGAAGCCTTGATAGTAAATAATAACAAGGCAAATAATTAAAAAACTAAATCAAAGATAGCAACAGAGAATATGAAATAGGTGTCGAGGATGGGGTGGGGTGGTGTTAGGGCGAGTTGGGTTAGGTGAGAGTGTGGGGGTGGGTTGACGGTGATAGAGAAAATTGAAACAGAGTTTTAAAAAATATTTTCACGGGTAGTATGAGGTGGTAATGTTCAAACCTCACAAAAAAAAGTATTGTTACTTGTTATTTGCTAACTGTGACATGATAGTATCTATTGAAGGTTAAGTGTGATGCGACAAATAACAGAAGCACAACAAATAAAATAACTCGGGGATCAAAATTACCTACTGGTAAATAATTTCACTAATATAATGGAACAAATGTACCAAATTTCAAATCCTAATTGTGGATTCAGAGTTTATTTGGTTGGAATTTGATAATTAACAGAGTAAAACCTTAAGAAAGAAATGAGATTGAAAGAAAGGTGGATTTTCCGGCCAAATTCAGCCGGAAATCTCGAACTTGACAAATCTTTAATGATTCCGGCAACCAGCTATATGGACAAATCAGCGGCAAATTTGTTTTCCGGCGGCGTACGGAGAAATATGTCGAACCTCTTTCAGCTCAATCTCTCTTACAGTCACTTCTCCGGCGAAATTCCGGCGAGTCTCCGGTGGGCTTCACCAGGTTCACTACTTCAGCTTGAATGGTCTAGAAGAAGTGAAAAAAGAAATAAGGTTCTATGCACCGAGTATTTACACAATCAGGCAATTGAAATCATTAGCGTGTATATAACTTAAATTGCGAGATCACGCTCTTAAAGTCAGTTTCAGAACAAAATTAGACGCAAACTCTGTACTTTCCCCTTCGTTTTATATTTGTCATTTTGTTTCAATGCACACTTTCTATATTTAGAAATAATTTTATTTTAAAGTTCTTATTTTACGAGATGATATAGGGCCAAAAAAATGCTTATGAATTATTGTTTGATTCTCAAATACACACGCAAGTACACGTGGTCGACAAGTAATATAGGAATATAAGTAAAATTGCGCGTGGTACCTTATTTGGTCGGCTCCATTTAACTTATACTCGTTTTTTTAAAAACTTTTAACTTGTACCCACTTTTTAAATAACTTCAGCTCCCCATTCCCTCGCTGAGCTGAAGTTCACCAATTAAGCTGAAGTTCGCCAGTTATAAAGACAAAACTTCAGCATACGGGGCTGAAGTTCCCCAATTACAAAGACACTGAAGTTTCCTAGTTACAAACTTCATCTCTAGAGCTGAAGTTCCCAAGTTATAAAGACAACAACTTCAGCATCAGGGCTGAAATTCCCCAGTTACAAAGACAAAACTTCAGCTCTAGATAACTTCAGCTCTAGAGCTGAAGTTTTGTCTTTGTAAACTGGGGAACTTCAGCCCCTTATGCTGAAGTTGTTGTCTTTATAACTTGGAAACTTCAGCCCTGTATGCTGAAGTTCCCCATTTACAAAAGTCAAAACTTCAGCTCTGGAAGTTCTCCAGTGTAACTGGGGAACTTCAGCCCCGTATACTAAAGTTTTTGTCTTTGTAAATGGGGAACTTCAGCATCGTATGCTGAAGTTGTTGTCTTTATAACTTTTTGTTGTCTTTATAACTTGGGAACTTCAGCCCCGTATGCTGAAGTTCCCCATTTACAAAAGACAAAACTTCAGCTCTAGAGCTGAAGTTCCCCAGTGTAACTGGGGGAACTTCAGCCCGTATGCTGAAGTTTTTGTCTTTATAACTGAGGAACTTCAGCATGAAGTTCCCCATTTACAAAGACAAAAACTTCAGCTCTAGAGTTGAAGTCCCCCAGTGTAACTGGGGGAACTTCAGCCCCGTATGCTGAAGTTTTTGTCTTTATAACTAGGGAACTTCAGCTCTAGAACTTCATCTCGCAAGCTACTTCAGGCCCGTCTACTAGAATGCTGAAGTTTTGCGTGATTGCCTTTGCTACTTCAGCCCCGCATGCTGAAGTTATGCGCAAAAGCGGGTACAGATGCAATTTTTTTTACAAAGCGGGTACAAGTTAAAACGTGGCACAAAAAGTGGGTACGGATGCAAAAGCCCCGGATTGTAAGTTCAGATATTGTACATTAATAATTACCTATCAACTAAACTAAACCCAAATAATTAATCTATTCAAACAAATCCTAACGTATAAGTATTTAACTAAAATTAATCTAAAGTAACAAATTAAGAGATTAAAGAAAACAAGTTGGCGAAATTTAAAAGACGAATTCAAGAAGAGCCGGTATTCTAGAGCTATGGGTTAGCTAACAATCCCGTTGAGTCTTTCACTTAAATTGTCTAATTAATTTATCTGGTTTATTGGTTGACAGGGTTAGTATTACTCGTAGCCTTCTCCCGAAGTACTATTCGTCTATTCAAGTTAACCTAATACCTATATTCCTATGGAATTAGGATTAACAAGAACACATTAATAATTCCTGTATAGTAACCAAGCAAGGCGATTAGGTATATTCTTATCCTAACCGGAAATCCGCTCCCCCTAAGAGTTAAGATCTTGCTCTACTCAATCTTATTTGCAAATCTAAAATTCTCTCTCCCGAGTTCAATCCTAGATTCGTAGATAGTATTCAATTGGTGATCAAACAATCAAATAATTAGACGCAAGATTGAATAAATAAACCAATATGATAAATAATAAGAGCAATTCAAGCTTCAAACTACAACGTTCATGTAGCACCCAAAACTCTAGAAATAATAAATTATGAGATTAAAGGAAAAAGAGAAGAAAAACTAGTTGAAAGTCTCCTCCAAGCGTGGTGTGTGTTACTCCACGTGAATTCTCCTTCAAAGTATATTGAATATCCTTCAAATTAGGTTTAGAACTCCTTTTATACGAGTTAGGGTCGTGTAGGACCAAAATATCTTGTTCCAGATAAATTAAAAAGACCCGCACAATACAACATCCAGGCCAGCGCCCGACGCTGGTCCTAACGCTGGAGACAGTAGCCTTTTCATGTTGAAATTCTTCAGTGCTTTCCTTTCATCACTTGCATTTAAATGCAATTCAATTGTGTATCCTTTTTGTTGTTGTCTCCACTTGGGGGAAAAAAACCCAAAGGGTGTCCCTCTTTTTTTATTATTTTAATTTTTTTTTTCTTCCGCATTTTATTCGATTTTGCTCCAAATCTCTTCATCTTCACACCACTTCATTCCTACACAATTAAAATATAATATTAAGCACATATTAATATAGTTAATACTCAAAAAATGATTAAAAGTACTAGAATGTGAGGCAACAATGGTTAATTATATGTCTTTTTGACCGAACATCAACACCCCACACTTAAACTCTTGCTCGTCCTCGAGTAGGCATTAAAATCACTATTAATAAATCAAGCCTAGAAACACCACCACTTCAGTTGGTTTTAACAATTAGGCCTTATAGCAACTCAAATCATCAGATATACACTTCCTTATCATCGTGCAAGATGTACAAGTCACAAACAAACAACAAACATCTAACCTCCTAACCTTAGAGAAAGACTTTAACTTACCAAATCTAAGCTCGCTCACCTACTCTGTCAAAGAAGCTAATAACATCACATATCTATCATGAAACAAAATGCCCTCACAAGAATAAATAGTCCATTCACTCAAATCAAATAATGAATATAATTTAAGGACCTAGCATCAAAAAATAACTCTCGCACTCACAAACGAATTCACATGCATGCACAAAGAATCATATGCTTGCCCATTATGTATATCTCTACTAATTAAGCATGCTCGAATAGAATCAAATAGGACTTTAACGGGTTGTAATGTTAGCTAAGGGACGAGTAGGAGAACTATATAATAGTGACTTATACTTCCCTAAACACTTTGCACTTTAGACTTCATCACCCATTATTTTCATCTCTTAATTTTTATTTTTCAGCCCTCTCTTCATCAATTGTTTCGCAAGTATTTCCCTCATATCAAGACTGTTTCATTTTTTTTTAAAGCAAATCTTTTTTTGTTCTTTTTTTTTCATATCACATTCCTTTCAAGAGGGTCTTTTCATCAATTTTCAGCTATCATTGGTCACCATTTTCCACTTAATCATTCCTTTCTTCAAATTTATCAATTAATATCACAGTCTAAGCAATAGTGCTCAAGGAAGCAAGGTGAAAAAATTAGGGATTCAACAAAAGGATCAAGACAAAAATACGGTTTCCAAACAAAAGGCTACAGGCTCAACGGGCTAACTGGTGGTACAATATCTGAAAAAGCTAAAATTCACAAGGCATATCAAAGAAAGCCTATTATCATCTTCTAAACACATCAACACTTTTATTTCGCTTCAATAACATTCAGGGTAAGTTCTAGACTAAGATACAAAACATGAAATATATGAAAGAAATCCTCACTGCACATGGCACAAGTATCAATAAAGATGGATCAATTCTACTCTAAGACAGACAAGATCATAGCGAACGAGAAAATAAGAATAAGCTATATATAGAGTCACAACCCTGAGCTTAGGTGTCAGAAAGTCTGCTATTTTATTCATTACTCAAGCACTCAGAGGAAAGTACTACTCAAGTTTAGGCCTAAACATGCTAGTATCAAACAAGTCACAAAATTTTTTCTTCTCCTAAAAAAAATCTAATCCTAAAAATAAAAAAGTTTACCCGATTCAAGTTACATCCCTTGGAAAAGAACCGATGCAAAAAGAAAAATCAAGGGGGATTATTACATAATTAAAACTAACTAGAAACAAAAATAAAATATTTTTGAATTTTTTTTATTGAACCTTAATCCCTCAAAAAAGCCGTCCAATAGATCCATCGTCAGTAAAAGTCCAAATTTTTTTTCTTTTTTTTTCCACACAAACTACTACATTAAGAAAAAGTATTATAACTAAGCTAAGATAGCACAAAAAATCACCCAGATAATCTCCTCACCCCACACTTAAAATTTTGCAATGTCCTCAATGCAAACTATAAATAACAAGAGGGTAAAAGAGACTCCCTGGTAGACCAAAGACAGAAGAATTAGCAGGTCACGGAATATTCAGACTTCTCACAGGTATGATTCTTTGTGTGGGTACCTCACACTTAGTTTCAACCACATGCTCGCTTTTGCACATGCCTATTGGATTTGACTCCATGCTCGTACTCCTAAAAAATACAAAAATAACACTACAAAAAAATAATGACACAATAAAAAAAAGAAAAAGAAAAAATAGAATTGGGTTGCCTCCCAACAATCGCCTGATTTAACGTCGCCACACGACGCCATTACTTTCACAACTTTTCCTTCCACTTTGAGGATATGAATGGTGTCCCCAATTTTGCATCAATTTTTCTATCACGTTCCTGGGGGTGGTGTAAAAATAAAGGAACCAAGCAAAAGGTATCGCATCTTGCACTTCTTGGCCTTTAAGTGAGGGATGTCATTTTGTCTCCTTGGTATGACAAATTTCAGGATATAAGCACTTTGTTCCTCATCTATTGACTCCTTCATATGCTCGACTGGATCAATTCCCATGTCACCAACCAAACACAATGTTGAAAAGTGTTTAAAATGAGATTCAATACGCTCCAACTCCAAAATTGCATTATTTTTGACATCCTCTATTTTGCACTCTTCATCAACCTTGATATCATTAACAATATTTTGGTCGAATAGTTGGAATTCTTCTTTATGCTTCATAAGTTGGCCAGTATCTACGACAATTGGTTGTAGGGTATCAGACTCCTCAACTTTTTTATTCAATTGAGCCTGCAAGGCATGGATATCTGAGCCAAATTGGTCTATCTCTTACCTGAGCTCAGTTCTTCCTTCTATAAGTTGTTCTGTCATATTTGAAAGACCGTCACGAAGAGACTCATGAAATTTTATTAGTTGATATTGTTCCTCTAGCCAAGATTGGCTCACTATATCTACTTCTTCTAAATTATCTTCTGGTAGGAACTCTCTCTCTTCAGCCACTTCCTCTGCCTCGACCTTCATTCTCATGAGTGTTGCACTAATCCTTTGCATAGCCTTTTGATTTTCATCTTGTTGCTCGGCTATTTCCCTCATCATCATGTTCTGTTGCTCGGCTGCTTGTCTCATCAAATACATAATACGAGCCACGCGTTCCATATCCTCCACTTCCTTGCTCCTATCAAACTCATAAACATTATTAGAAAAATCACAATAAGAACTCTGAGAAGGATAATAAAAATTAGGACAACCATCCCAATGACCACCTTGACCACCACACATATTATAAATATTACACTCATAAGATTGAGATTCACAACTTTTCCACATGTGTGGTCCTCCACAATATGGACAAGGATTGCCATAATAAGAATAACCACTATTCGACCAATTATCATTCCAAGATGCCATGTAAACAAAGATAATAAAATATTAAACTAAGCTAAAATTTAAAAACTTGAATAAACAAAAAATAAAAATCTAATTTAGTAGAATAGTTAATTTCTAAGTCCCCGGCATTGGCGCCAAAAACTTGTTTGGTTCCCAAACGCACACGCAAGTATACGTGGTCGACAAGTAATATAGGATTGTAAGTCCAGATATCGTACGCACAGGGACTACCGATTAACTATCAACTAAACTAAACCCAAATAATTAATCTATTTAAGCGAATCCTAACGCATAAATATTTAACTAAAATTAATCTAAAGTAAAAAATTAAGAGATTAAAGAAAACAAGTTGGCGAAATTTAAGAGACGAATTCAAGAAGAGCCGGTATTCTAGAGCTATGGGTTCGCTAACAATCCCGTTGAGTCTTTTACTTAAATTGTCTAATTAATTTATCTGGTTTATTGGTTGACAGGGTTAATATTACTCGTAGCCTTCTCCCGAAGTACTACTCGTCTATTCAAGTTAACCTAACGCCTATATTCCTATGGAATTAGGATTAACAAGAACGCATTAATAATTCCTGTATAGTAACCAAGCAACGCGATTAGGTATATTCCTATCCTAACCGCAAATCTGCTCCCCCTAAGAGTTAAGATCTTGCTCTACTCAATCTTATTTGCAATCTAAAATTTCCTCTCCCGAGTTCAATCCTAGATTCGTAGATAGTATTCAATTGGTGATCAAGCAATCAAATAATTAAGCGTAAGATTGAATAAATAAACAATATGATAAAATAATAAGAGAAATTCAAGCTTCAAACCACAACGTTCATGTAGCACCCAAAACTCTAGAAATAATAAATTATGAGATTAAAGGAAAAGAAGAGAAGAAAAACTAGTTGAAAGTCTCCTCAAAGCGTAGTGTGTGTTACTCCACTTGAATTCTCCTTCAAAGTATATTGAATATCCTTCAAATTAGGTTTAGAACTCCTTTTATACGAGTTGGGGTCGTGTAGGGCCGAAATAATCTTGTTCCGGACGAATTAGAAAAACCCGCGCAATACAGCGTCCATTCCAGCGCCCGGCGTTGGAGATTTTGCTCCAAATGTCTTCATCTTCAAACCGCTTCATTTCTACACAGTTAAAATATAATATTAAGCACATATTAATATAATTAATACTCAAAAGATAATTAAAAGTACTAGAATATAAAGCAACAATGGTTAATTATATGTCTTTTTGGCTGAATCAATTATTTTAGACCTTCAGTTTCAAAAGTGTTTAATTCTTTTTTAAATTTTGTGTCCAATCAAATGGGCAATTTGTTTGATGGATTGAAATGAATATTGTCATTGACAGATGTGAACAATGTGGCTTCAAGTTACTTTGGTAGAATTTACCAAGAACTGACAAAACGGATAAAATATACATAAAGGAAGGAGCAGAACAGATACACTTTCGTTAATTAAAGAATTACTGGAATTGTGAGCAAGTCCTTGTTAAACCGTGTGATAGTCAACCAAAGACTTATATAACAGTAATAAAGAAGATAGTGCCTCAAATTGCTACTGAGCACAATTTTCCTACATCTACAAACTTACTTCTTTCACATTCATCTTCTTCAATGGCTTCTACTTCTTCATCCACTCAAAATTGGAAGAATGATGTTTTCTTGAGTTTTAGAGGTAAAGATACTCGTAAAACTTTTGTGGGTCATCTCTACTATGCTCTAAAACATAAAGGGATTCATACTTTCATAGATGATGCAAGGTTGGAGAGAGGAAAGTCCATTTCAGCTGAACTTGTAAAAGCTATTGAACAATCAAGATTTGCTATTGTTGTATTTTCTAAGAACTATGCATCCTCCACTTGGTGCTTGGATGAACTTGTAAAGATCATGAAATGCAAGAAAGAATTAGGACAAACTGTGATACCCATATTCTATGACGTAGATCCATCGGATGTGAGTAAGCAAAGTGGAAGTTTTGCTGAATCATTTGCTAGACGTGAGGAAAATTTGAGAGATGATTTGGAGAAGGTGCAATCTTGGAGGGATGCATTTGGTGAGGCAGGCAAAACAGCAGGATATGATTTACCAAATGGCTACGACGGGTACAAGGCTCTCTTTCATTTTCCTTCTTATTCTCTGAATCGTTTTAGCATAACAAGATTCATGTCAGTCAACTATACTTCAATCCCAATGGTTGGGGTTGTCTATACTCTTCACTATTCAGGGGATTCATAGAAAATTCACACTCAAGAAAATATTTCTGTAGTTTATCCAGTATACTGAAGATATGTTCTCAGTCAGGAATATTAATAAGTTCTTGGGAAAAATCAAGGTAAGAGCTTAGATCATCATTGACTAAACAATAGCCTCAAAGATATGTTTGAACAGCATAGAGAAGCTAAAAGTAGTTATACTATTTAAAAGAGAGAAAAAAGGTAGGCCTGAAAAAATAAAAATATGCTGCTTTGTGTGTTTGAGTACCACAATGGTTGAGGATATGGATTTACTTATATGAATCTGGCAATCCTTACTTCATGAGCTAGTTTTGCGGTTAAGTAGGCCTAATATCCATTTTCTTAACATGTTTTTTTAGAGCCAAACCCATCTCTATTCTTGGTTTACCCAATTTTATGGCCCTCACGTTATGTTGTCAATCCTCCAAATGTTTAGTTCTGGACGTGTGAAGGGAGTTAGAATCCCAGATTATTTTTCAATATGAGTTGTTGTCGTCTTCATCTAATGAGTTAACTTTTGGGGTTAAGTTAGACATAATGTCCATTTTTTAGTGATGGTCGTTTCCCAAAAGATATATCTCTAAATGAAGAAAAAAAGGTAAATGAGAAAAGTAAGGAACCAACCATTAACTGGGAGAGGAATTGTGATAAGTATAGCACATAAAAGTTTCATTAATTATGTCTAAAGTGTTTTACAATACCCTATGTATATAAATTACATAATAATATATATATTTATTTCCCAATGTGGGACATTATACATTATTAACTATCTAGTACTCCCTCTCAAGCCGGTGCATATAAATCATATGTACCGAGCTTGTTACAGATGTAACTAATACGAGAACCAGTAAGAGACTTGGTGAAAATATCTGCAAGATGATCATTCGACTTCACAAACATTGTAATAATATCTACTGAGAGTATCTTTTCTCAATCCTCTCATGGAATACCGGATTTGACGTAATATGAAGAGCAGCTTGATTATCACACACCAGTTCTATCTGGCTGATTTTTCCGAACTTCAATTCCTTAAGCAACTGCTTGATCCAGACTAGCTCACATTTTTCCATGGCTCGATGCTCTGCCTTTGCGCTAGATCGAGCAACTATATTCTGCCTTTGCCAGCTTGCTCGCGAGACTATTTCGAGTCTATCCATCTAATGATGGTTCTAAAGTAATCATCAAACTTGAATTTTCAGAACCCGTGCTTTTAGAATCAAAAATATTAAGTCCCAAAGACATTGTTGGACCAAATAGCACAGACAATCAAGAACAATAAAAAAACTCACAGGAACAGTGAAGAAAAAATAAAAACGTTGTCGGAATTTGATGTAACATAGATGGATAGACTCGAAATAGTCTCGCGAGCAAGCTGTCCAAAAGGAGTTTGGTCAGAAATTGGCCAGAAGGCAGCTCACGCACCAACGCGTGAGGAGATCTCGCCGGAAATTTTCCCCTTCTGGTCGGCGCGCGTGGGGTGGGGGGTGTGTGTGTGTGTGTATTTTTCTGCGTGGGTTTGCCTGGGTTTGGTTGCCGCAAGTTGGAGGACCCTGTTGTGGTGTTGGTTTTAGCACAACATTGATGGAAACGTAGGTGACGCAATAACAGCCCTAGAAGTCACTGAAAACTAACACATGGCGACTGTCTGGCGGAGTTTTCTTTCCCAAATGTTTCTCACCAACGCTTTGATACCATGTGAGAAGTATAGCATGGAAAAGTTTCATTAATTATGTCTAAAGTGTTTTACAATGGTCTATTTATATACAGTGATTACATAATAATAGATATCTATTTTCCGACGTGGGGCATTATACATTACTAACTATCTAGTAGAAACCAACCAAAGGGAGTATGTGAACAGAGAGAGATGACATATGATTGAGCTCATTACTTTCTGATTTTCATGGTCCCAAAGGATTAGAAATACTAAATCTATTACATAATTTCCACACAAAACTTTTTTTCATGGTTTTGAATGGACTAGGAATACTAAGACGTATCAATCATGCACTCTGTTTGTGAAGCCTCGTTTCAAGTTGTTTTTGCAATTGCTTGTACAGGTATGAATCTAATTGCATCCAGCATGTCGTTGAAGACATACTGGGTAAATTGTGTCAAGTTACTTCAACCATTGATAATGATTTAGTCGGGATGGAATCTCGAGTGCGTGAAGTAAGTTCATTACTAAGAATGGAAACACCTGAAGTTCGTTTTATTGGAATTTGGGGGATGGGCGGCATTGGTAAGACAACAATTGCAAGCACTGTGTTTGGCAAATATTCTGGCCTATTTGAAGGTGTTTGTTTTATTGATAATGTTGCAGAAATGCAAAGGACATATGGACTGCAATATTTGCAAGGTGTTCTCCTCTCAAAAATCCTAAAGGTAAGCTTAACTATTACAAGTGTATATGAAGGCATGGAAATCATAAAGAAGAGGTTGCGCTCAATGAAGGTTTTGGTCATTCTTGATGATGTAAATCAAAAAGACCAATTAGAAATGTTAGTTGGATGGCATGATTGGTTTGGTAGTGGTAGTAGAATTTTGATTACAACAAGAGATAAACATTTGTTAGATAATCATATGGTGGATGAAGTGTATTCTGTGAACTTGATGACTCTTAATGAAGCTATTGAGCTATTTAGCCTACATGCCTTTAAGCAAAGAATTCCTAAGAAAGACTTTGAGGAGCTTTCAAATCAAGTTGTACATTGTGCTGGTTTGCTCCCTTTAGCTCTGAAAGTTTTAGGTTCGTTTCTCTATGGATTAGACAGGAGGCATTGGACATCGTCATGGGAAAGGCTGAAGGATCTGCCAAATGATGAAATTCTTGCTAAGCTTAAGATAAGTTTTGAAGGACTGGGGCATGTTGATCAGAGACTCTTTCTAGATATTGCATGCTTTTATAGAGGAAAATTGAGGAGTTATGTAGAGGAAATACTTGAGAGCTGTGATATCGGATCTACAATAAGAATAAAAGTCTTAATTGAAAAGTCTCTCTTATTTATCTCGCCATATGACACAATTGAAATGCATGATTTGATACAAGAAATGGCCTGGCACATCGTGAGTCAAGATGACTCACGAAGGAGTAGAATATGGCTTCCTGAGGACATCGAGGATTTGTTTACTGGAAATTTGGTAAGATATGTCATTCTCTCATTCATAAGAACTGTATTGCCATCATCCACTTTTAGGTTATCTGTACGGATTTCTTGTTCTTTTTCTTTTCTTTTTTTCAATTATTTTGTAACATAGAATAGTGTTGTATTTTGTTTCTCATTTGTGTTAATCATATCACTTTTTAATATTTTATATCATTTTTTGGTTAGTTAAATGAATGAGATCAATTTTGTTATTCAACAAATGTATAATGGGTACAATAGTCTTGTGTTTCAAATGTTGTTTCCTCATGATTTTTAACTAAATCATTTTGATACACACGCACGCACACACACACACGAGAGAGAGAGAGAGAGAGAGAGAGAGAGAGGGAGGGAGGGAGAGAGAGGGAGGGGGAGAGAGAGAGAGAGAGAGAGAGAGAGAGATCCAAGTATTCTTTCTAATAGGAATCACATTCTTTTGTTATCAGTTGTTTCTTTTTCCATATTATTGTATTTGTGTGCTCTCGTCTTTTGATATCTTTTTCTTGAATTGAACTACCAATGAGTATATGTAAGATTAGGAGACATCCCCTTGCAAGCTCATGCCAATATCTACTTTCAGCTATGGAAATGATTTTCACTCAATAGTGTTTTTTTAAAGGTTTTCTTTTGTTTCCTTTTAGGAAGCAGAATCTGTGGAGGGACTATGGATACCAAGGAATTACATTCCAAAACAGGATATATCATATTACAACATCAGTGAAGCATTTAGGAGAATGAAAAGATTAAGGGTACTTATAGTTAGAGCAACAAATTTCTGCTCTATTGACCCGATTACTCATCTTCCTAGCAGCCTAAGGTGGCTTGATTGGGAAGGTTGCCCTTTAAATTCATTGCCACACAGTTTTGAACCATCAAAGCTTCTTCGTCTTGATATACTTGAATGTACTGCACTTCAGAAACTCTGGTTAATTCCGAAGGTAGGATTGTTACCATCCCCCTTGACATTCTTATTCCATATTTTTTATAGTTAAATCAATCCGCTTGCTGAATGTTATCACATAATTTAATTCTTTCCATTCTAAACAGGGTTTGTACAAACTAAAAACTTTGTACCTCAGCTATTGCGAACACTTGGAAGAAGTTCCAAGCTTTGAGATGATGCCAAATTTAGAGAGAGTAAAGCTAGAGGGATGTAAGAGTTTGACAGAAGTGAGCCCATCCTTTGGAGTTCTCATGAAGCTCACTTCAATGGAGCTAATTGATTGTCAGAGCCTTGAGAAACTTCCAAGTTATATTCAGATGGAATCCCTTAAGAGTCTCAAACTTTCTTGTCTTCCAAAGTTGAGGGAATTACCAGAAACCAAGGGGTTGCACCGTTTATTGACATTGGAGCTAACTGACTGTCAGAGTCTTGAGATGCTTCCAAGTTGTAATCAGATGGAATCTCTTGTGACTCTCAAACTTTCTTGTCTTCCAAAAATAATGGCATTGCCGGCAACAGATGGGATGCACCATTTATTGGAACTTGTTATAGAATATACTCCAATAGTAGAGCTTCCAGTGTCAATTGGAAATCTTGGTTCCCTCAAACAAGTACGGTTAAGTCATTGTAAAGATCTGGTTAGCATTCCAAACAGCTTGTCTTGTCTGAAGAATCTAAGAGTTCTTGTAATCTACAACTGCAAAAGACTTGTAGATTTGCCAGAAAAGATGGGTGACCTGAAACTGTTAGAAAAACTAGTGGTATCTGGTACTGCAATTTCCCGTATACCCCCTTCAGTTGCAGACCTTGGTGAACTAAGCTTTTTATCATTCTCTCGCTGGTTTGGATACAGAGAAGATGCAACTTTTCTGTTACCCTCTGCATCAGGTTCATCGTCGTTTAGAGTGTTAAAGCTTCAGAAGCACACACTACGTAGTGGAGAACATTTTCAGGATCTTGGATGCTTATCTTCTTTGACTCACTTGGATTTGACTAGAAATGATTTTACGAGTTTCAGTGAAAGCAACAATCACCGCTTTCATTACCTAGATATAACATTTTGTGAGAAGCTTGTATTGCCCAGACTTCCAGCATGCATAAAGGAGTTATATGCATATGATCCTTTAGTCCTGAAAAGCTTTCCTGATTTCCTCACCAAATATTCAGAGCTGTATTCAGTGTCATTCGCACAGCATATTGAGAATAGAGGGGAACTGACTGATATCTTGCACTTTGTCCTCCGTTTAATTAGTGTGGCATCTCAGGTATCGCTATTTCTCTCGCTCGTCATTTTTCTGCTTATCCGATTAAGTTTAAGGAAATGTGGAGATTGGAGCTGATGCAATTTTCTTTCGTGCAGTGTGAGAAAAGGCTACCATTTAGCATTTTTTTCCCTGGAGATATAAGATGGAGCGGGTTCACTTATTACCGAAAAGAACACACAAAAAGATTCTCCGCTCCACTCGATCCATATTGGTATGAGAGTAAATTCAAAGGATTTGTTGTATGTTTTCGTTTACCATTGGATACTGTTCAGAACCAGAAACCTTTGGATGCTAAATCACGAAGAGGAAGTCGCTGGTTCGGTTGCACTAAGGTTGCAGCTCAGTTAGTGCAAAGATATGACAGGCAAGAACAAGATGTACTCCGGAAAAAATGTTTGTTTGTTGCTCGCCAAACATTTTGCTCTCCTAGTAGTAAATATGCCATTTGCTTTAGCTACATACCTTTTGTAGCATTATGGCATACTTCTGATAGTGAAAAGGGGAAGACGCCAAATGACTATTGCTTCTTTGAGGCATCTATAGACCCAGGCATTGCAACAAAATGGGGACTTCTTCTGGTGTATGAGAACAAAATTCAACAGATAGATCAATCAACCATCGCAGTCCAACGTGATGTGGAATCTCTAAGTTCTGACCTGTTGAGAGAATCTAATGATGACCAAATCCAGAAAACGGAGGATGTTTCTGTTAAGAGAAGACGACTTGATTTTTGTCAAAGAGATAATATGGTTTCATTTGAAGCTGGCTGCTCTATGAAATTTCAAGCGATAAAAGACTCATGCTCTCCCAGTGAGTTTCAAACTTTCCAAATAATTCCTGATCAACAATTGGAAACACCATGCTCTTCTGCAGCTCAAAGCTTCCGACACAGGGAAGAGTCATATTCTTCTGGACAGCCACAAACTTTACTGCTCCCTTTAGCTGATCGACAAGTTGATGAAGTGATAAATGAGGCTACCTCCTGCATGGTAGTTGAACAACTGGAAGCGCCAAGCTCTTCCGAGCAGCCTGAATCTTTTGAAGTCTCTCCAGATGAGCGCAAAGATAATTCAGTGACAAATGGGTCAAGCAGCTCTGAGGTATTCCAAGAATTGGAGGCACCATGCTCTTCTGGACAACCTCAAATTCTCCAGCTCTTTCCCGAGCATTCATGTTTAGAATCACTAGTAGCCTCTTAATTTGCTGGCGTGACGTGAAGCTTTTGGATCTTATGCTTTAGGTACTTCTCTTTGGTTTCAATTAATCAGGGAGCTTTTACTTGCTCCGAAGCTGTCATATGCAAATCTTCTGGCTGAGAGTTCTCTCTGTTTCGGTTATTTTATCTTGCATCTTAGCGTGGTTTTTCTTTCTGCTACTTCTCTCTCAATACATATTAAGTACGATATATTTCTGTATACCAGACCTCCAAATCCAATTTTCCAACAAGGCTCTGTTAGCTCCACTTATATTCAGCCCTTTGTTGTTCTGCCTCGTTCCTCAAGAGGAAAAGGAAAAAAAGAAGCTCTGTTTTTTTTTTTTTTTTTAAATCTCACCATCAGGGGGGGTTTAGGCTGACCCCAACCTGTATATTAGAATCCAAAAAGGCAACCTGTATATTAGAATCCAAAAAGGAAATACATGGAGACGGGGGACATAAAACCTTACCTCTCCTTCTACAACAAGTAAGTTTCTTTATTTGAAATATGAGCCGTTAAAATTTTTCCCTTTTGAATGTATTTACCCCTATGAACCTGATGCATACAAGTCTTTCTGTTTGTTGGAAGGCTTATACATAATACATTACCAAATGAATGCTTATAGTGTATCCATTATCTGATAAAACGATCTTTTCCGGTAAAAAAATGATCTTTCCCTTGTGTTCGGCTATAGCGGAAACCCCCAAATCTAGAGCTTATGGTCTTAAGTTCCAACAATGCACTTCTCGGCACATCATTGGTAGGGGAAAGCGGAACTGCTTGACGCTGTATACTATATACAACAAGCCCGTCCACCAGATTGCAAACCCTAGCATACATCATAAAAGTAAAACGAATTGATGATCTCTGCAATAGGAAAAGTGGATTGCGTGCTTTATTTCTATTTCTTTTATTCGGGAAGATCTTTTGATTAGATTTGTTAAACCCCCTCTTTCGGGCGATCTAATGCGAAAACGACGACGACCCCAAAGTTAGCAAAAAATTACATGATGTAAGGTCATTCTCATATTGATAACCAAATAAATAAGTTGGTCCTAGTGTCGGATTGACTAGGAATAAACAGTTAAGCTTCCAAAAAATGAGGGAACACAACTCCCTATAACCGACGTGTAAAAACATAGCTTCAGGAAATTTCATTCTTGTGCTTTTTCCTAATTCTGAAATTAGGAATTTGATTTTGATCCATTCTGGAGCATCCTCTAGCCTGCTTTAGAGAAGCAAACACTGTGGCAGATTTCCTCACAAATTCTTTCCACATGAGGAAATACTCTTCCAAATCTAGCTTCACATCTAGCTTTCCAGATTTCCCAACATATATAAACCGGAGCAAAGTGACTTAGAGCTCTAATATAGAAATTAGAAGAATTGAAGTTGTTCCAAGTGAAAAATCGCATTCGTAGAGTAGGAGAGTCTGATGTAAATCCCAAAGCTGTGGAAAAAAAAGACCATATCTGTTTGGCCTTTTCACTAGTGCGAAAAACATGTTCAATTGTTTTTGTGTGAGGTTGTCTGCAACATGAGCATTCAGAAACAATTGTAAGCCCAAACCTGAGTATAATATCATCAAGTGAGATCTTCTTCATCCAAATTCTCCAAAATGAAAATGATATCTTGAAAGGGATATGCTTGATCCAAGTTTGTTTCCAGATTTGTTGTTGCTCCCTTCTTTGTCTGAGTAGTTCAAAGGCTGAGGAGACTGAAAATAAACCATTAGTAGAAGGTTTCCAGATAACCTTGTCCTTCTCCTCATTATTCTTAATCTTCACATGCTTGATGTGTTGTAAAATAGTAACTGGAACTAGTTGACTAATGAGATCAAGGTTCCAATTTCCATTGACAATGCAATCCTCTACCAGAAGGGTACTAGGATTGTGAATTTGCAGTAAGGAGGCTAGATAGCCCAGCCCACTCCAATTATCCCACCAAAAAGATAACTCTCCTACATGTATTCTCCACTAAATGTGAGAGTCAACTTTATCCTTAATATCCATAAGTTCTTTCCAGCTGCTAGAATCTCTAGGCTGTTTCTTTTTTGCCATAGGGTGAATCCTCTGACAGTATTTGCTGAGCATAAACTTAGACCAAAGGTTGTCTTGTGATCTCAGCCTCCACCACCTCTTGGCTGCAAAGGCCTTGGTAATATCCACTAAACTCCTGAAACCTGCTCCTCCCTCAGTAGTAGGAAAGCACAGTTTGTTCCAAGCACTCCAGTGAAATTTTTTCTTGGTATCATTGTATCCCCAAAAGAAGTCCGCAAAATGCTTTTCTAATTGTTTGAGGATGGTCTTTGGAGGGGAGATAGCAGCCATTATGTGCAGTGACTGTGACTGAAGAACGTGTTTGATCAGGGTGGCCCTTCCACCCACTGATAAAAGATTACCCTGCCATCCTTGGATTTTGTAGAGAATTTTAGTAGCCATGTCTGTGAAGAAACTGATCTTCTTTCTACCACAATAGATGGGGCACCCTAAATATGAAACCAGTCACCCTCTGAATTCTTTCTCTTCTGGATTGGGGAGTGTGCGTAGGAGTGAGAAAAAAGCTCTTTTCCTTACTGATTTCTTCTCCTGAAGCTTGTTTATACTTTTGCAGCTTCTTCATTATCATCTTCATTGACCTCTTATTCCCAGAGGAGAAGATGACTAAGTCATCTGCATAATATAGATGGTTAATTTGAGGGCCATTTTTGTTCATTGAGAATCCCACATATCCTTCCTTATTGTGTAGACTGTTAAGGGATCTTAGTAGAGCTTCAGCAGCTATGATGAATAGAGAAGGGGATAGTGGATCACCTTGTCGCAAACCTCTGGTGAGTGAAAGAAACCTTGTCTAGTACCATTAATTAGTATAGAGTACCAGACATCAACCACTAACCTATAAATGATATCAATGAAATCCTCTGAGAAACCCATTTTTCTCATTGCAGCAAAGAGAAACTTCCAAGAAATCTTGTCATATGCTTTTGCCATATCCAATTTGATAACCATATTCCCTCCAATAGTTTTCTTACCAATGTCCTTAACAATCTCCTGAGTTAAGAGGATATTCTCAGTTATGAGCCTTCCTTTCATGAAATCCGTTTGGTTTTCTAAAATAATCTTAGGCAGCATTAAGGAGATTGTATTTGTGACAATCTTAGACACTATTTTGTTGGAGAAATTGCTGAGACTGATTGGTCTGAGTTGCTAGTGTAGAATCTAGACATCCTTTGGCCTTCAAAAAAAGCCTGAACCATATTCACCACATCATTGGATATAATGTCCCCGCATGAGTGGTAGAAACACCCATTGAAACCATCAGGACCTGCTGCACTGATGGGGTTGAGTGAGAAAATAGCCTCCTTAACCTCTTCAGTAGTTGGTATAGTAGTGAGAAAAATGATTATCCTCCTCATTTTTTATTCTATGGAGGTAAGACTTCTTCCTTCTTTGTCTAATATTACTATGAAAATACTTTGTGTTACTATCACCATCCAGTTCCCATTTCACTCCAGCCTTTTGCTTGAGAATATTATTTTACTTTTTAGTCCAGGCAAGAAGCTCTATTAAATACCAAAATCGTAACTCCTTCACCTCCAGCTTCATAGGAGCTATTTAGAGAATGTAATGATGAGCAAGGTCTGAAAATGAATGATGCTTTTTAAAGAGAAGATGATATATTTTTTTGCCCTTTTTAATCCCAATGGTCCTTTTGGATACTGTTGTCTGTTTCCAATTTATCATGCTCCTAAACTGTCTCGGAATAATCTCATTCTTAACTAGTACTTTTTCCGTTTTAATTTATATGAACCTGATTGGGTACGGAGTTAAGAAAAAATAAAGACTTTTGAAAGTTGTGGTCCTAAACAAATCAAAAAGGGTCTAGAGTATCTTTGTGGTTATAAAAGCTTCTCATTAAGGATAGTTTTGGAAATTTAAACTAAATTGTTTCCAAATTCCGAAAAGGATTATTTATTTTGTAACGAATCAAAAATGAAATAGATTCACATAAACTAGAACAGAAGGAGTAGCTTATTCCCCTATTTAATAAGGGGGAATAGTACATAGGAGGTCAACATGTTTGTCTGACACAAATAAGGGAATTCTTGTAATTACATAAAATAGAGCAACATGTCTGGAACCAAAATGTGGTTCTTTTGGAATCAAAGAATCAAAATGTGTGGAAAAAAAACTTGGTGATCATTTTATTTATAACGCCCTTTTAAAGGGCGCTATATCTTAACGATCGTTTGCCCAGTTAAGTATAACGCTAAGGCGCTATATATATTATGTAGGCCCACCAATAACTCTTCTAGACTTGACTGACATAACAATAATTCAACTGGATATAGCGTCCTTATTTAAGGCGCTATACCTCAAATAATTGTACCTCCAGACTGATTTTTGCCTTATTTAAAGAGGTTAAGGATTTTCTAAAAATTCATTCATAATAGTCTCAAGTCTTAAGAAATATTTCTTCGTTAAGTTCTTTTGCATTTTGTCATAATGTCTGAAGAGCGAAGAATAAGGGTTTCATTATATTAGGGGAGGGTGATGTTGTGGTGACGAATAACTCAGTAAGCTATAGTTTATCTCCACATTGTCATGTTAAGTTGCCACTTACAATGGAGTACGATACATTGGTATCATTGTTATGTAAAAAAATGAGTTTGAGCAAACATTCGGTGAACCTTAAAGTTACCCAAAGATATCCGTATTCTGTCACTCCGCAAAGGGCTGCTTGTAATGCTGAGTTTAACATCAAGGACGATGAAACTCTGAGAGATTTTTTGAGGACTCCGGATGACTACCGTGTATTTCTTGTGATAAAAATGTTGGAAATGTACGTCAAGGTTGAAGATGTTAGCAATAATGAGGTTGCGCAAAGCTGGGATATCCCTTAGTCATAGGATGATTATTGTGGAGAAGTTTTAGCCAAACAGGTTCCGGCTGAAAGAGTTTGGCCTGGTCTAAACTTATCTCCACGGGCGAATGAGGAGCGAAGAAATAATTTCTCTCCTAGTTTATATAATCCACAAGACGAGTGGTAAACTTCAATTTTCTTTTGTGCTACGATATTTTTTTTTTATGTATTGAGTTTGTATTAACACTCATACATTCCACAAGGGTACCAGCCATATATGAATTTTACAAGTTATGAACCAACACCCAGTTGGAATATGCCTAGTTCTGGTGTATTGGATCATGGCGGTCCATCAAGAAGTCATCTCCAATAGGATAATGTCCATCATGAGATGTCAACACATTACGATTTGTAAGTGAAGTGATAAAACTATATGTAAAGTTTGGATCAATTTGAGTAACTCATTATTTTGTTGGTTGTGCAGTGAAAACGAGCAACTTAAAGGTCCTGTCCTTACTCAATTTCCCGAAGACGACATATTTAATCGGGATCTGGCAGATGCGCAGATTCAGGAAGAGAATAATGATTATGACAACAATGCCAATGAGTCTGGAGATGACACACCCTTCCCTGGTGAGGGTGATGATGAGGAGGAAGAGAATGTTGAACCTGATTTGACGAAGGAGCATGCTCCACCTCCCGTTAGACCAAGAGCGTACGAGTCCCACATGCTGTTTCATTCAAGGGAGATTCCCTACCTTGATCATTTGCCAAGTATGCCGGATGTGGATGCCCTCACAAGGGATATTGACAAAATTCGGATAGCAATGTGGGATGAATCTAGAGCAAAGGAACTGTCAAAGGGCATGCTTTTTGCCGATAAAGCGCGCCTAACAAGGGTGGTGCTAATGTACAACATAAAAGAGTGTCGGAGATCACGGTATCACAGTCATATCTAGATGTATACAAGGTAGTCTACCGTAGATGGTTTATGGGTTTTAATTGGATGCTGCGTGCGAGCAAGAAGAAAATAAATATGTGGGTTAAGGGTAACACATTGGCACCCACAATTGTGAAATGGACACATTCAGTGAGAAACATTTTAACTTGAATATTGACTTGATTTCTCTTGTCTTGATTCCACACATTGAAGCTTCCATAAGGTACAAGATCAAAAAGTGTATAACATCTGTCCACCAGGAATATGGGTATACCATTACTGTCACGACCCAAAATTCATTAAAGAGCGTGATGGTGTCGGACACTACTGTCAAGCAAGCCAACAATAAATACTTAATTTGGTTCTCATTTCAATATTTTAGAAATCGTATTTTCCTTCAAAAAAATAGTAAAAGATGGGATTTACAGAATAAATAATGATATTTTTAACAATTTCAATACATAACAACCCATAATCACCCCAAAACCCGGTGTCACAAGTGTATGAGCATCAACTAGGAATTTAAAGTAGAATACAGCTCTGTCCGGAATACAAATTGGACAGGAAAAATATATAAATACTGTGAAGGAGACTCTACCGGCTGCAGGTTGTAATATGGAATGCATCTCACCTAAGTCTCTGCATGCATACACGCCTCTGCTCTCACAAGACCACTAGTCATATATGTACCTGCATAAAAATATGCAGCAAGTGTAGTATGAGTACGTAAAATCAACGTGTACTCAGTAAGTATCTAGCGTAACCCTGGAGTAGTGACGAGGGGTCGACATCGACACTCACTAGTGGTCCAATAACATCATGTATAGTAAAGAGGTAAATAAGTATGAGGCAGAGTAAATAAATAAAATAGACAAGTATAAATCACGTGGTACAAATCTCCCTCTTTACGATGAACTCAAGCTCTCAATTAGAATTTCCCTCCTTAACCGGAGCATATATATAGATATATTGGATCTCATCAAATAGATTGTAATTCAAATCCGACTCATAGATATACTGGCTTCTTGCCAAATATTACGCACGATTTCATGAGGATATGATATAGGAAATGCTGAGGCGTACGATCCGATCCAACATAAATATTTAAATTGTGCACTGCAAGGGTCGAACGACACGAATCATAGATGCATCTATTAACCTGCCAGGTGAACGGCCCGCTCCCATGAGAGTGTGGTACATAAATCCTGCTGAGGCAAACAGCCTGATCCCATAAGATGTAAAATACATAATCCTTCCGAGGCGAACGACCCGATCCCATTAGAATGAGAATCTTTGACGGGTCCTTGAACCCACTCACGAAAAACATGTGTGAGTTGTAATTTCTTTAACAAAAACCTTTTCAATGAAACATATATATCACGGAAACATGCCGTAAGAGGAGTAAAATTATTCGGTGACTAATCATGAACTCGTGAAGTCTCTACAATAGCAAGCCCAATTTCAAGTAGAAATGTAAAACAAAGAAATTTAATAGGCAAGAGACTTCTCAAATAGTACAACTATAGCATGATGTGAACCTAAGCCTACCCCGACAATAACATGAATGTATCCACATACGGTCTCTCATCACCTCGCGCGTACGTAGCCCCCACAAAAAGTAGCACACATCAATATACAACACCTAGGGGTTTTCTGCTCATAGGGTTATACACGAGACTTACTTCGCTCCTAATTTCTATAACCGGCTCCAACATCGCTCTAAACACTGTCCATGCAATTTTTCTTCATCGCCTTCGCAGGAGACCTTCGCGTTCGCAAAGAAATTTTTTTTGCGTTGACCGGTCAACCAAGAAATCCTCATTCGCATTCGTGGAACCTCTCTCGCGTTCGTGAAGAACAAATCTTCGCACCAGAAACCGGCAATTTTTTCCGACACGGAAATAGGCATAACTCTCTCATACGAAATCGAAATTCGATGATTCTTGTTGCTATGACTCCGTAATTACAATACATATCTAATGGTTTGATCCAATCTCAATTCAAAGATAGTTTGCTCAATATAGTGCCCTTTATTCCCAAAGTAACGACGTCAAAACACTGAATGAGAGCATGACACAACCCAAACACCTCTGAAACACACCCGAGGCCCCCGGGACCCCGTCCAGTCATACAAATCAGTCCCATAACATAACATGGACCTGCTCGAGGCCTTAAATCAAAACAATATCAAAATCATGAATCACATCCCAATTCAAGCTTAATGAACTTTAGAACTTCAAACTTCTACTTTCGATGCCGAAACCCATCAAATCACGTTCGATTGACCTAAAATTTTGCACACAAGTCACATTCGACATTACGGATCTACTTCAACTTCCAGAATCGGAATCCGACCCCGATATCAAAAAGTCCACTCTCGGTCAAACTTTTCAAAAACCTTCAAATTTCTAACTTTCGCAAAAGGACCCCGAAATGACCTACGGACCTCCAAATCCACTTCCGTACGCGCTCCCAATATCAGAATCACCATACGGAGCTTTTCCCGGACTCAGAATCCCAAACGAAAATCGATAACATTGAAATACACCTCAACCCAAATTTATGAAATTCTTACAAAATGCCAACTTCCACAATAGTGATGAAATGCTCTCAGGTCATCCGAAACCCGATCTGGACATACGCAAAGTACAACATCATCATACGAACCTGTTGGAACCTTCCAATACTTATTCCGAGGTCGTTTACTCAAAAATCACACTTTAGTCAATTCTTCCAACTTAAGCCTTCCGAAATGAGAATTTTCTTTCCTAATCAACTTCGAACTTCTCGAAATTCAATTCCGACAACGCGTGCAAGTCATAATACCTGAAGTGAAGCTACTCAGGACCTCAAACCGCTGAACGACGCCTTAGAGCTCAAGATGACCGGTCGGGTCGTTACATTCTCTCCCATTTAAACATACGTTCGTCCTCGAACGTGATAAGAACTGCTCCAGAGTTGTCAAAAATTACTGTTTAACACCTCGCGCACCTACCCATGCGACCACAACCCAGTTGATGACATTAGCTCGAGCCAGACTGAAGATCTTTCCTGCTACCTTTGCTAGCAAGCTTTAGAGCCAAATTCCAACATCCAGAGTTTCTCCATGATACTAGATTCTAACACACGAACACCGTATTAATCACCAGACACTGAACCCAACGTGACCATGATCCTCCGCTGAAATCACACCATGCACCACATAACTCATTTGCCCAAGCCAATCTCCCCCAAGCATAACAACTAAAATTTCCACTGACCCAAAGCATGTAGTATACCTCATAACACATATAAGCCCTGCTCCAACTCTCGCAATATTGCCACGACGGAAGAGATTTGCAGAAACTCATAACCATCTATCGAATCAAAAATCATGGAGTCTCTCTTCCTGACAAGAAGCATTACTTCATTCTGAACTAGACAATGATATCTGCTCTTTAATATACCTTATATAAATTCGATCGCGCTGATCACAGGTCCAATAATCTCGTCTCACCCAGTACAAGATGCTCCGTCGATAAGCCACCACAAACACTATCTAAGATTTCATATGACGCCACCAATGCGCCAATAAGCTACAACTTGAATATGACTCATAAGGAAGAATGAACTCTGGAAAGAACTACTCAACCCACATAACTAATTTAAACAACGGAAAAGACGTTATGAACCTTCCCAAGAAAATGAGAAGCAAAACACACAATAATAGATATGGGAAACTATACTCAACATCACATTGTTGCGGAATGCAACCCGATCCACACATAATACCGTTGCAACGTGCAACCCGATCCAACTATGATACCCGTGGAGGCGTGTCACCCGATCCAAAAACATACCCGTGGCGGCGTGCCACCCGATCCACACATAATAATTTATAAGGAAATACTTACCGAGCTAAAATGCTCACACCTAGGAAATACCCGAATATCAACCACAAACACGCAAATTGCATAATACAAATCCTGGGGAGACGGATAATGGCATACGTTACGAAACTCAAGCACAACTAAGGTGCAATAAATGACCTGTATCTTGAGAGCCATACTTCTCTCACAACACCACAAATTACACGGGATCTCAAGACGAGTGTGAACAATCAAACCACCTCAAAACCTACCTGGCATACAAGGAATAACTGACGACATAAATAACATCCAGGCCTCGAAGATTCCTCCATGACAATGCTAAGTTGAAATGAGCCTATCTAGCCTGATGTAGGGCCCACATTCACATTTAGATCCACCCATGGACCTCAAGCTGATTCTGACCGTACCGCACTGGGCTAATAACCTTTCAAGGATCCACACTACCCTTTTTTCCCATGACACACAAGAACAACCGTCCAATCCGGAACAAACTTCCACAATTTACAACCAAATAAACATAGCGCCTTCCATGCCTAAACTCTCACATTAGTGATAATACCATAATCTCCATACTTGGTTTCAATATTCCATCAATCAAGTGACTACATGTCACACTTATACAATCTTCCCGTGGAATACGCTCCCACGACCTTCCGCACTAGTTAACAAAGTCTACACATCCATACCACCGGCCATACAATGCTGTAAAGCGAATCGAGAATCTGTAGATCAGTATACAAAGCCTCTTACACAGGACCCCGATCTCAGGAGATGCTAAAGACAATACCAACTCACTCTAAACATCTGAATCCTTTTCTGCTCATCTGAGCTTGTGACATTCTTGTCTACACTGAACCGCAACCTTGATCCTCAACTTCCAATTCCCATGCTACCCACGACACCTAATCGTGCCCATACGCAAGAGTACATGAATTTCATTATAACTCCTGAACCACTAATAGGGTACACACTTTATCATGTATAAACCTTTCAATTAACTCATTTTCAGGAGAACCATAGCACACGCGACTAAATTCCCATGATCGCAGAAAATACAATCCTCTAGAAGTGGTCTAACCACCATAACCCTTCCGAGATCCATCTACACATAACATGCCATAATACTCGAGTGCCTCCAGATAAAATCAACTATGGTGGTCAACAAGACTAACACGTATCTCCACAAATCACATGTATAACTCAACACGCTGAAGGAACTGATTGTTACCACTATCATGCCGATTCAACCATTGCTAACCAATCCGACTTCTTCTAATTTACTCTGTACTTGACTTATAAATAATAATAGCTCCATTCAAAATATAACGAACCCAATCCACACTCATCCGGAGTGGCCTTATTTCACGAGACCACGCTGTCTCAAAAACCCACGAACCATTTCATACTTTCCTTGCGCGCATATTCACATCTTCAACGGGTACACCCATTCTGGTAATTCCTTTATGAACCCGAAGTTATTTTCTTCCATTCTTCCAATGCTACACTTCAGACCGATAATAACATAGAACACTCCAAGCCCCTTTCATAATTCAATGCAAAAGTTCGATACTTAACCATACAACAGACTCAAAATCCCTAGGCACCACACTTCAATTTTGAACCTACTAGGGCCATTGTTGAGTCACCCACTCTGACTTGTTCCCGAATATAGTCACACTCCAAGGTCCTGCAACCGGTTGAATTCCTTTCCTTATACATCACATCCACACGAAGCATAGACGCCGAGTCTTCCCAAAACCTGAACATGAACCGATAAGGCCAAAGATAACACACATTCCTCAAATCATTTTCTCAAATTACCACTAATGTTTTTTTTCCTTAGTCTTAATAACCCACCAATACACCGATAACCAGAAACCACACAAGTAGACAACCATGCAATCCAATCATAGACGGTGGGGCTCTCCCAATTAGCTTGAAGCTACAATTACATAACCCTGAGACCCACCGAGGTTCCTTCTTCCCCATTGGCATCAACTAAAAGTCCAATAACACGTTCCAAACTCGAAGTCATGTTGCACCCAAATAAAAATTCGTGGACCTAGTCGCTGTCCACCATGAATTTCCCAAATGGCTCCAGACTTTCCTCAAGGCGTGTGACCATCCTACCACAGAACTCATATGTTACTCTGTCACTCTCCCACTTTGGTTCAACCCTCTCTTTTAAGCAACTCTCCGACTTTTACTTTTCACACTTGACCTTCTAGAAATTCAACCACCGCAAAATACCTCCACATGTCCTTCCTCGCCTTTTGTCGCCCAATTATTGCCCCAGAGCCGAATCCATCTCTATAACACCCGAACAAATGAGTCACTAACAACTCAAAACCTCTTAGAAGATCATCTTTCTTGAGCCATCAATACTAGAAGTACCGATTCGATTCCGAAATCGCTACTCTTATTTATGACAACCGCATCTCAGGCACCATTTCATAATACCATGTCCCAAAGGCAAATTAAAGAAAACCATAACACTGACAAACTTGGCACATTAAACAAGGACAACGGCACCACATCACAGATGAAGAATTCCACCACGCTCGAAAATACCAAGTCTCGATACTCCATCAACCCACATAAGAACATTCTTAGTCCATTTCCTTTACTCCGCCGGAAATAAAATACTGTATCTCTGAATCATGCACTGGGTAAAACCTCCTTTCAAGCCATTCACTGCCTCGGCGCCTAAACAAATATCCTACCATTACACAAACACGGTGCGATAGCAATGCACGAATCACCATAACAATCAAGGCCAAATCTCAAACACATTAGGTAACACTGATGCTGAGCTGAAACGACAGGACGACCTTCCATCAGGCGACGGTAATAGCCCAATCAAATATGCACGTAAAAGCATCCTGCACCACATATGTAGTACCATTATAGTTCGTTGATTCCCAATCCATAACAAGCGCTTCACGTCACATAAGATTGAATAGGAAAGAAATAAAGGCACAAGCCTCGAAAGAATCAAGTCGCACGATAGGGAGCCAAGAGGGAAGTACTCCTAACAGCCCTGTAGCCTCTCGAAGATAAGTACCGACGTCTCCATACCGATCCACAAAACTCCACTAGACTCGCTCATGACTCGCGAGACCTAAGTGAATCTAGCGCTATGATACCATATTGTCATGATCCAAAATCAATTAAAGGTCGTGATGGCACCGGACACCATTGTCAGGCAAGCCAACAATAAATACTTAATTTGATTCTCATTTAAATATTTTAGAAATCATATTTTCCTTCAAAGATTTATAGAATAAATAATGATATTTTTAATAATTTCAATACAGAACAACCCATAATCACCCTAAATCCCGGTGTCACAAGTGCATGAGCATCAATTAGGAATTTAAAGTCAAATACAACATCTGTCCGGAATACAAATGGATAGGAAAAATATATATATACTCTGAAGGAGACCCTGCCAGCTGCGGGTCGTAATATGGAATGCAGCTCACCTAAGTCCCCGCATGCATACATGCCTCTGCTCTCACAAGGCTACTAGTCATATATGTACCTGCACAAAGATGTGCAACAACTGTAGTATGAGTAAGTAAATCAACGTGTACCCAGTAAGTATCTAGCCAAACTCCGGAGGAGTAGTGACGAGGGGTCGACATCGACACTCACTAGTGGTCCAATAACATCAGGTATAGTAAAGAAGTAAATAAGTATGAGGCAGAGTAAATAAATGAAATAAACAAGTATAAATTACGTGGTACAAATCCCCCTCTTTACGATGAACTCATGATCTCCATTAGAAATTCCCTCCTTAACTGGAGCATATATATATAGATATAGTGGATCTCATTTAGTAGATTGCCATAATTAATAACCGGAAAATTCACAGATACACTGGCTTATTTCCAAATATTACACATGATTTTATGAGGATATGATATAGGAAATGCCTAGGCGTATGACCCCATCCAATATAAATATTTAAACTGTGCACTGTTGAGGGTCAAAATCCACGAACCATAGATACATCTATTAACCTGCCAAGGCGAACGACCCGCTCCCGTGAGAGCGTGGTACATAAATCCTACCGAGGCGAACGACCTAATCCCATAAGATGTGAAATACATAATCTTGCCGAGGTGAACTACCTGATCCCATTAGAATGAGAAGCTTTGACGGGTCCTTGACCCCACTCATGAATAAACGTGTGAGTTGTAATTTCATTAACAAAAACCTTTAAATGAAACATATATGTCACGGAAACATGCCGTAAGAGGAGTAAAATTATTCGGACTAATCATGAACTCGTGAAGTCTCTCAATAGCAAATCCAGTCTCAAGTAGAAATATAAAATAGAGGAATTTAATAGGCGAGAGACTGCTCAAATAGTACATCTATAGCATGATGTGAACCTAAGCCTACCCGGACAATAACATAAATGTAGCTACGTAGGGGATCTCATCACCTCGTGCGTACGTAGCCCCCACAACAAGTAGCACACATCAATATACAACACCTAGGGGTAATTTCTCCCTCACGGGGTTAGACACGAGACTTACCTCGCTCCGAAGTTTCATAACCGACTCCAATGTCACTCTTACACTTCAAACCGGTGTCCGTTGCTCCAAAAATAGTCAAGCAATGTGCAAACAATAAAAATAATACTCTAATACTCATAATAAATCAATTTATAAAAAATGCCAACTCCGCTCGAAAAGTCAATAAAGTCAACCCTCAATCCCACGTGCCCGGATTCCGAAAATTATTGAAAATAAATATTTCTCATAACTTATATGGTCTATATCCAAAAATTCATCCAATTCGTCTATGAATCGAGCCTCAAATCAAAGATTTACCAAAATCTCAATTTCTACAATCCATACACGGATAAAAATAGAAACCAACAGAAATAATCATGGATAAACATCAAAATAAAGCTCAGATATTATCCCCTTGTTGATACGAGAACAACGTTGCGAGAATCACCTCAAACAGAGCTCTAGAACTCAAGATATGCCCAAAATACTAAAATTCTCGGTTTAAAACACTATCCAAGCAATTTTTCTTCATCGCCTTCGCGGGAGATATCCTTCTTCGCATTCGCAGAACCCCTCCCATGTTCGCGAAGAACTAACCTTCGCACCAGAAACCAGTAATTTTGTCCGACACGGAAATTGGCATAACTCTCTCATACGGCATCGAAATTCGACGATTCTTATTGCTATGACTCCGTAATTACGATACAGATCTAATGGTTCAATACAATCACAAATCAAATGTCGTTTTCTAAATATAGTTCCTTTGGTTCCCAAAGAGACGATGTCGAAACATCAAATAAGAGCGCGACACAACCCAAACATCTCTGAAACACACTCGAGGCCCCGGGACCCCGTCCACTCACACAAACCACTCCCATAACATAACACGTACTTCTCGAGTCCTCAAATCACATCAAACAACATCAAAATCATGAATCGCACCCCAGTTCAAGCTTAATGAACTTTAGAACTTCAAACTTCTACTTTCGATTCCGAAACCCATCAAATCACGTCCGATTGACCTCAAATTTTGCACACAAGTCACATTCGACATTACATACCTACTCCAACTTCCAGAATCGGAATTCGACCCCGATATCAAAATTTCCACTCCCGGTCAAATTTCTCAAAAACTTCAAATTTCTAACTTTCTCCAAATGACCCCGAAATGACCTACAGACCTCCAAATCCACTTCCGGACACGCTCCAATATCAGAATCACCATAAGGAGCTATTCCTAGACTCAGAATCCCAAACGGACATCGATAATATTGAAATAAACCTCAACACAAATTTATGAAATTCTCCCAAAATGCCAACTTTCACAATAGGCACCGAAATGCTCCCGGGTCATTCAAAACCCGATACGGACATACGCCCAAGTACAAAATCATCATACAAACTGTTGGAACCTTCAAATCCCGATTCCTAGGTCATTTACTAAAAAATCACACTTTAGTCAATTCTTCCAACTTAAGGCTTCCAAAATGAGAATTTTCTTTCCAAATCAACTCCGAACTTCCCGAAATTCAATTTCGACCACGCGTGCAAATCATAATACCTAAAGTGAAGCTACTAAAGGCCTCAAACCACTGAACGACGGGCTAGAGCTCAAGACAAACCGGTCGGGTCATTACAATTATCAAAAGAAAGACATTTCTCGGGCGCAAACATGCGTTTGAAATTGTTTACGGTAAATGGGATAAGTCCTTTGCATCTCTACCTAGGTACATAGCTGCATTGCAACACTTTAACCCAGGACTGTTGTTGAATGGAATCTTTAGCGGAGTGCGGGAATACCAGAACATATATTCAACTATGTGTTTTGGGCATTTAAACCGATGGTTTTTTGCATTGTCGGACGGTAATATCGATAGACGACACTCATGCCTATGGAAAGTATGATATTAAGTTGTTGATCGCCATTGCAGTAGATGCTAATGGAAGTATATTTCCCCTAGCTTTTGCTAGTTATACCAATGAAATCCAAGAGACGTGGACACTATTTTGGAACCACTTGAAGGAGCACGTTGTCAAACAACATTCAGGTATTTGTCTAATATCTTACTGGTATGGTGGTATTTTAAGTTCTGTACAAAATTATGTGAATGGTAGAAACCGTATGCCTGCCACTGTTACTATGTGAGGCACTTGAAGGCCAATTTCCAGAAGGCATATCTTAACAAGGATTTGCATGATTTTATGTGGATGACTGCAACAGATCTCCAAGAGTGTAAATTTAGGAGGTGCATGGAATCTATCAGGCAGGAAGACAGAGGGATCCTATCGTTGGTTGATACGACATGAGCTTGACAAGTAGACTTTGCATACGAATGGTGGAAGAAGATGGGGAATTATGATTACAAATGTGTCAGAGTATTTCAACGGGTTATTGAATTCTGCATGAGGATTGCCTATCACTGCCATGGTGCGGATGTCATTCAAGCACATTGCGGAGAGGTTTATTGAAAGGGCTAGAGGTGCATCATCATTGATGGGAATGGGTGTTGAATTTATGCAAATACCAATGAAAATATTTGAGAGATACAAGTGGCAAGCACATTGGCATTCATATTTACAGTATTGCAACGAGCGAAATATTTTTGAAGTTCACAGTGCTATCCATCAAAATCGGGGGAATAGTACGCACACCGTAAATGAAGCCAGAAGGTTATTGTCTTGTGGAAAATAGTCCATCTACCACATGTCGTGCTCACATGCCATGAAGTGCTTTCAACATAAAGGTTTAGAGGCAACCAATTACGTTGATAAAGGATATGGTGTTGCTGCATACTTAAACACTTATAGTGGGCAGTTGCAGCCAGTGGGTGCTAAGCATTATTGGCCACCGGAACCATTTAAAATGGTGTGTAACAAGGAGTATGTACGTCAATGACAAGTGCAAAAAAGAACGTGTATACAGAACCAAATATATGTTGGTGATATCGTTTATGCGCGCAAATGTGGAATATGCTCACAAACAAGACACAACCGTCGTAAATGTCCTTCAACTGGTTTAGGTGGCGGTGGTAATTCAGCTCTTGGTGGAAGTTCATCTAATGTGCCCAATTATCAAGGATACATGTAGTGTTTTGTTTCCGTAATCTGTTGTAATAAGTGTATGTACTTGTTCATCTTGTAGAATGTATGAAATAAAATTATGTTTCCATTGTTGTTAAGCCTTATTTTCTTACATTTGTTGACTAGAATTGGAGAGAGGAACTATCAGTTTTTTTGACGTATTTTTGGGTATAAGAGATACTTAAATGATTAATTTCAATAACTACAAGGAAACTACGCTAAAGGACAATACATTTTACTACGCTAAAAGGGTACTACATTACAAATACGAGCACTACATTAGGCCACAAGATACCACTACAGAAAATTAAAGTAACAATTTATCTATTTTACTAGTCTTTAAGTAAATAAATAAGCTAAACCAGATTAAAAAAACAAATAAATTTAATCACAAAAATACATATACCACAGTAAAAAGTAACTAATTAATATATTTTTAACAACTAATAACAATTTCTCTATTTTACTAATCTTTTAGCATACTAATACTATAGTCTGGATTAAAAATAACAAATTAGTTAAATCGCAAAACAATCACAAAATAACATAGAGCACATTAAAAATAACTAATATGCATTTTTTTTATATAAGTTTTAACAAAAACTAAGTCGGAATAGCTCGATATAAAGTTTTGGAAAGTTGAAGATTTGGTGATTTGGAGCCGACACAAGCAACCTACTCCGAGATAACGCCTTAGCTAGGACGTGGGACCGAGGATCTACACTTTTTGTGGGACCGGCGGGCTCCACTCGAGCTATTTTAATCAACGATGTGGTGGGGAGGGGGAGGGGGGGGGGAGGGACCGCTATTTTGTTTTTTAATAGGGGAGGGGCGTTTTCTGTTCTGTGGGGAAGGAGAAGGGACGGCCTTTATATAAGTATAGCGTCCTTTATTAAGACGCTATAGGGCGCTATACATTCCCGCTTTTTTGACGTTCAAATATAGTGCCTTTTAAAAGGGCGCTATACTTAACTTGGCAAACGGCCGTCAAAGTATGGCGCCCTTTAAAAGGGCATTATATATAAAATTATCACTAAGTTTTTTTCCCACATATCTTGATTCTTTGAGTCCAAAAAATCACATTTTAGTTCCGGACTCTAATTTACCGTAGTTGGTACATACATTTTTTAAAGTGCTTTGACAAAACTACCCTTTGCTTATCTCATCAACCATCAACACATCCTTCTCACAATTTAGCTTCGTCTACTAAATTTCGTATTCCCCACTTTTTTCTAATCGAACAAAGGATGTCACCGTACTCAGTTTGAGACGTTACTGAAATAATATTTGAATCTTTTCTCAAATTGACATGCAAAATAAAATCTAAGAAAAAGAACTCAAAGAAAACAAAATCACAACCAATAAGGGAAGATCCATAATATGCCTGCTCATTTTTAGAACGGTGATAGGTGATGAACTTGATGAAACATATAGATATACAGTCATATAAATATTATTTTCTCTTAAATATTGTTATTGAAATATTTTGAGACAAATCAGTCATATCGGTAAGAAATAAAAACAAATAGATGGAAAATAACTCACAGGAACTCTGATATATCTACTACTCGGATCCATCTTTTCCGAATATGTACAAAAAACAAATACTTTCAATTTTAATTTGTCGACATTATACGAGTCAACATACACATGGAGGATAAGATGAAAAAACAAACACATGATGTTTTGACTTCATTGCTTCTATTTTTGAGGATTTCTTTTGGGTATGATTTATTTGTTCGCAAAATAAGATTAAAATTCATCATTTGTTAGGAACTTGAATTCTTCCCTTTGACATTTATTTTATAACCCAAAATATATTTTAATAATTTTATGTGATTTATAAAAAATTTATGCTCATTGACATATGGAATACACGCGCAACGAGTGTCCATATACTAGTTCTACCAAAAATACTAATATAGTCTCGTATGGTAAAACAGCCGAGTCAAAATATTAAATTAACTTTGACCAAGTATAACAAATAACTTAGTAATACTTTATTTTAAAATATAAAACTTTTCCTATTTGTCGTTTCAAATTAATGAGGTAATCCTTATTATGTGAATATTGTTTTGGTTTTAATTTAACATTTTTGTCCAATAAAAATCTAGCAAAATAAGTACAGGTATTACAAAATACTGATAAAACTGAAAACACAACTGAATCTAAAAAAGCTCACCATTACAATATAGGGAAATTCGTGTTATTTTTATAAATTGATTTGTTTTCTTGAAAAATTAAGAATTATATCATATATATAAAAGTAGAACTAATGCTTCTTCGTTAAACTCAACCACGTAATGAAATATTTTATATTTTCAGGAATACTATTGTGATAATTTTTGTATTGTTTCAATAAACATATATGATCAATAAACAGAATTTATATCATCGTCAGTATGAAGAAATAAACATTAGTTAAAAGTTAAAAGAAATAAAGATAAACCTTTTTTTTAGATTTTTTTACTCCACATAAATTTCAGCTCTTTAAGTCCCATGCAACCATATTTTTGTGCAATGCAAGCATTAGCATTGTGTGCTACTAATTCCTTGTTTGCTATATTTTTCAACTTATGTATACATCCTATTGGTATTATCCTACATATAACTAATACATAGCAAACTGTAATATTAGCAATGGAAGGGTTTCTAACACTTTGATCACGACCAACTATGCCTTATAAAAAGGACTAAGCGGTCGGTGCAAATATAATCCGGTCTAAGAGTTCGGAGTCGAATCTCACAAAGAACTAAGATTCCGCCATAATTGTTCAATATCGCTAAGAAGACAAGCTCGAATAAAAGTAATAAAAATTAAGATTCTTATATCTAACTAATTAACTAAGAAACTAAAGCAGTAAATTAACAACTAAAGATACTAAGATTTGGAGATTAATTAGGAGGTCTAGAGTTATGATACCCCCAAATGTTGAAATCCTTCCCGCTATGTTCCCTACAATTTCGCATATGTATTCTCTACTGATCGTGAGCATTTTAGGTGTCATCATACTCTCTCGAGCAACTACAATAATTTACTAGACATATTCTCTCGAACTACGCTAGTTGGCTTTATCTAACCGCTCATTATGACCACGTCAAGGCTTTGTTATTTCTAAACCTACCTTTAAACCAGCAATATTGATTTCTCACATACGTTAGGAGTGACGTTGTTCAACAACCATCTAAATATGTATCCTTTCTCAAGCAACACATAATAAATAGCAACAGTTAATCGATGGCCATTCAATCAACTGAAATAACACGTAGTTGAATAAATAGACAAATTCAAAGGTTAAATTATATTAAAACATAACAAGAATTAATCCTCCAAGAGGTTCCATCAAACCCTAGATAAAAAATTAGCTATTCATAATAGTATGCATAACTACAATACTAATAGGAAGAAGGAAGTGAAAAACTCGTAGAAGAATTCTCCGCCTTGCTCCTATTGTGTCTCTGCCTCTTAGGTCCAAAGTGTGTCAAAAGTCCTCAAAATAGCGTTTTTCCATGTATATATACCAAGTAAGTCGGGCCCAAATAATTATACCTTCTCCTACGCAAAAAAGGACACTTTTTCCCGGACAAAACGTGCGCGGCCGCGCACCTAGATGGGTGCCCGTGCACATTTCACATTTTCTGCCCCATTTGTGCGGTCAGTGCACGGACGCGCACTTGCCGCGCACTTTTCACCCTGTTATGTTTGGAATTTGAAAAAATGTAAAATATGAAAGTTGTATCTCTTTGAATTAAATTTTCAACCATGTATTGAGGAGCCCAAATGGAGTTCTGAGAGAAAAGTTATGTGCATTTTACTAGATGTTGCACAATATGCCTACTGGATTCTTCGTTCGTTCTTAACTATCATCCGTTGATCCCAAAACACGATCCCGACTTAATTCCTTGGGCTTTTACTCAGACTTCAAAGCTCCAAATCACTTAAATTCATTTCATAACATTTTAGCTCGGAATCACTTCTACAAGGCATAAAACACACAATTAGTGCAAAAAACTAGCGATTAAAGCTCAAACTCAATTAAAGTACAGTATATTAGAGTGTAATAAACGACTAAAATACGTAATTATAGCCTATTATCACACTTGCATAAACATAGAGTCTTATCGAAATGTCCCAAATAAGTTCCACCTTACTACCTTTAGCCATTAATCATAGACTTAGTAAAACTAGTCAAGCACATATAAAAATTAGAAACCCAAATAAATAAGGTTCTTTCTCTCCAAGAATTACATGCAAAAATCTCCTTTCATATTTTTAAGCGTGATCAACAACATTAGATATAAGAGGGAGGAAATTTTATGGATGAGGTAACAAAAGGTGATGAAATACAAAAATATATATATACAAGATTCCAAAAATCAAGCAAATAAGGACATTTTTCAATGGGTACGGTTGAAATATTGCAAACATATACATGAGTCAATATACAAAATTTTAGAAAGATTGGAGGCGATTTGGTATCAAAATTCGTAATTAAAATTGAGTTCAAAAAATTCTTCTGCAACACACGTATCAAACATGTATCACGCATATATCTCACACTCATGTATACACAGATATACATGTGATACACATTTGATATAAATATGATACATATATGATAAACAAATGATACATAGTGTGATATGCATATCATTTTTTTCATGTTCATCTTTTACTTCGAATTTTCAATCCAAAACTCCTCCAAATTATCCCAAAACTGAGATTCAAGCTCCTTAAGGCGTATCCAATCTATTCTAGTAAACCCACTCAAAAGAAAGTAAATATTTGACCTTTTTTTGTATACAAATAATAAATTGGCTAATATTGGTAATATTTGGCTAATATTAGTAAAATTTTATGAATTGATCAATTTTTGTAATAAGCTATTTATAAATGGACATAGTTGGTAACTTTCCTTAAAAATATAACTGCCCCTTAAATCCTTCAAGACTGGAAATTCTCACCCTCGAGAACGTGATGGCGCCTAACATTTCACTTGCTAAGCAAGTCAACGTTAAAATAATTTTAGCCATCTTTAATAATTTAATTTAAATAATAATAAGCAAACCACTAACTGGAATAAAATCAGAAAAATAAGTGAACAAACCAAAATAATAACGATGTTGAAATACCATCCCAGAATTACAGTCACAAGTGCACGAGATTCTAGAATAATACAACAAGGGTATGAATAAAAATAAAGATGTCTGAAAGAAAGCACATAGCTAAGATAAAGTATAAGGGGACTTCAGAGTTGAACACCGTGCAACTATACCTCAAATCTCCTCTGATAGTTATATCCGAGCAAATCTACAGTACGTCGCTAGGACTAATACCGGTATCTGCACAAGAAGTGCAGAGTGTAGTATGAGTACTACCGGCCCCATGTACTCTGTAAGTGCCGAGTCTAACCCCGATAAAGTAGTGACAGTAATAGAGGTAAGCCACATACATCATATCAATAATTGAAGTCAATTCAATAGTCACAATTAATTATTTCTTTTATCATTCTGTTGCGGTGTGCAACCCGTTCCCATAATATAATCCATCAATTAAATTCCGTTGTGGCATACAACCCGATCCAACAATATAATATTTTAAATAAATTCCATTGCAGCGTGCAACCTGCTCCAACAATGTAATTTAACAACACTTATATGTAAGACTACTTCAATAAATGGCACAATTAATAAGAAATGATTAGGCAACAAGTTATACAACAATTATAAACTATGCAAGAAAAAAATAGGGGTAAGTAACAATTAAATGTAGAATGAGGAAGAAGATATGCAATTTAACATATAAAATACTAATTATCAAATAAAAATTATGGCACAAAAATCACATAAGCAGGTAGCAACGAAGGCATGATAGTTGGCAATAAAAATAAGAGATTCAATTAATATAATAATTAATTCATGAAATAAGGTAATTAATGAAATACGTAAAAATATGGAAACATGCAATTCGACGACATATAAACACTCGTCACCTCGACTATACGTCGCTATTCATAAAACTCACATAACATATAGTTCAAGGGTTCTATTCCCTCAAGTCAAGGTTAACCACAATACTTACCTTACTTCGCAATTCAAATGATCACTCGACCACATCTTTTTCTTTCAAATTATTCTCCAAACCAATCAAACCTAGCAATTTATTTACCAACAATTCAATTTAAGCTTTAGAAATTATTCACAATTCGAAAGAGACTTAATTTAAGTCATTTTTAAAAAAGTCAATGTAGGGCCCACCTTTCGAAACCCTGAAACTCAAAGAATCGAAACACTCATTCCAATACGATTTCAACCATATAAAAATTATCGAATTCTGACATCGGATTACCTTTCAAATCTTCATTTTACATTCTTGTCAGATTTTACGAAAATCTGATTTTCTCCCATTAAATTCACAGATTCATGATGTAAACAAGTATGAAATCATGAAATATAATCAATATCGGATAAGGAATACTTAACCAGTTCGAGCGTGTGAAAACCTCCTTTGAAACCGTCCAAATCCGAGACTAAACACTCAAAAATGAGTAAAAATGGAATAGTCCCGATTTTAAGCATTCTGTCCCGCATTTTCACATCTGCTGACATTATTTTCGCATCAGCGGGCTCGCATTTGCGAGAAGAATCTCACATCTGTGAACCAAGGTAGCCAGGCAGAGGACCGCATCTGCGGACCTTTACGTCACAGATGCGACTGCGCAGAAGCGCATGGGAGCCGCAGGAGCATGAAGAATCGCATATGCGACCATGGCACCGTAGAAGCGGGCATTGTATCTGTGCCTGATGCGAGGCTAGAATTCATAGTTTAACATGTTATATGTCTTACATTTTATGTGAGTTAATGATAAAAATACACTTTTTATGTGCTTAATGGAGTTTATTCCATGTGTAGGTGAATTGGTGATGAAAACCGAGTTAAATAGATGCAAATACATCGAAAATACGCTCAAGAGGCGAGGAGGAGTGCATTGGGCGATAGCTGGGCGCCAGAGCCCAAACGCCTGGCCATGCCTGGCGTTAGGGTCCAAACGCCAGCCCTAGCCTGGCGTTATCCAGGCGTTAGCCTCATAACGCCAGGTCCCTGTTTCGGTCAATTCCGAGTTTTGACAAGTTTAAGTGTTTCACGGTTAGAATAGAAGTCTCCTACACGTTTAGGGTTTGTCCTAAACATATAAATAGACTCTGAAAACACAACTTAAGGGGAGATTCGAAGAGACGGACGGCAAGACATCAAATTGTACTGATTTTCTTCATTACTTTGTAGTTTAATTATAAAAGTTATTTTAGATA
>ML417982.1:0-15530 GCA_005239525.1 Nicotiana knightiana | reverse complement strand
TATATATATATATATATATATATATATATATATATATATATATTGAAGTTGTTATATATATTTCGGTGTTCATTTTGACTCGTTATAGTTTATTTGTTGTTAATCACTGAAAATGTAAAAGAATTGGCTAATGATTCTCTAATGTAGCTTGCTTGGAAAGTGTAATGTTAGGCGCCATCACGGTCCCTTCGGTGGGAATTCCGAACCGTGACATATAGGCTACTTCACCCACCCTTTCACGAATTTCAAAGGGTCCGATATACCTAGGTCTCAACTTGCCCTTCTTTCTAAACCTCATATTTCATAGGTGAAACCCGGAGCAATGCTATTTCTCACAATACGAACGCAACATCACGAACTTTATGATCAGTATAACTCTTTTTCCTAGACTGAGCTGTGCGAAGTCGATCCTGAATAATCTTGACCTTATCCAAGGCATCCTGTACCAAATCGGTACCCAACAATCGAGCCTTACCGGTTCAAACTAGCCAACTGGCGAACGACATCGCCTCACGTATAATGATTCATATGGAGACATCTGAATGCTCAACTGGTAGCTGTTATTATAGGCAAACTCCACAACCGGAAAGAATCGATCCTAAGAACCTCCAAAATCCATAACACAAGCGCAAAAAATATCTTCCAATATTTAAATAGTGTGTTCGGATTGTCCGTCCGCCTGAGGATGAAGTGTTGTACTCAACTCAAGTTGCGTGCCTAACTCACGCTGTACAGACCTCCAGAAGTGTGAGGTGAACTGCGTACCTCGATCAGAAATAATTGACACGGGCACACCGTGAAGGCGAACAATCTCGCGGATCTAAATCTTTGCTAACTGCTCAGAAGAATAGGTAATTGCTACTAGGATGAAATGTGCTGACTTGGTCAACCTGTTCACAATGACTCATATTGGGTCGAACTTTCTCTGAGTCCGTGGGAGCCCAACAACAAAATCCATAGTGATACGCTCCTACTTCCACTTAGGAATTTCTAACTTCTGAAGAGAATCACCAGGTCTCTGATGCTCGTACTTGACTTGATGACAATCTAAACACCGAGCTACATATGCAACTATATATTTCTTCATTCTCCTCCACCAATAAAGTTGCCGCAAATCTTGATATATTTTGGCAGCACCAGGATGAATAGAATACCGGGAACTATGGGCCTCCTCAAGAATTAATTCACGAAGCCCATCCACATTAGGCACACAAATACGACCCTACATCTGCAGAAATCCATCTTCCCCCACAATGACCTTCTTGGCACCATCGTGCCGCACCATGTCCTTAAGGACAAGCAAATGAGGATCATCATATTGTCGCTCTCTAGTGCGCTCATACAAGGAAGACTGGGTGACTCTGCAAGCTAGAACCCTAATGGACTCTGAAACATCTAACCTCACGAACTGATTGGCCAAAGTCTGAACATCTACAGCTAACGACCTTTCACCAACTGGAATGTACGCAAGGCTGCCCATACTCACAACATTTCTACTCAAAGCATCGGCCACCACATTGGCTTTTCTGGGGTGATACAAGATGGTGATATCATAGTCTTTCAACAGCTCCAACCATCTTCTATGCCTCAAATTGAGATCTTTTTGTTTGAACATATATTGTAGACTACGACGATTAGTGAATACCTCACACGAGACACCAGAAAGGTAACGCCTCAAAATCTTCAGCGCATGAACAATGGCTGCCAATTCTAAGTCATGAACATGGTAATTCTTCTCATGAACTTTCAACTGTCGCGAGCCTATGCAATCACCCTGCCATTTTGCATTAATACTACACCAATTCCAATGCGAGATGCATCACAATACACCATATAAGATCCTGAACATATGGACAATACCAAAACGGGCACCGTAGTCAAAGCAGTCTTGAGCTTCTGAAAGCTCAACTCACACTCGTCTGACCATATGATTGGGGCACCCTTCTAGGTCAATTTGGCCAATGGGGATGCTATGGATGAAAACCCCTCCAGAAACCGACGATAATTACCTGCCAAACCTAGGAAATTCGGATCTCTGTAGCTGAAGTAGATCTAGGCCAATTCTGAATTGCCTCAATCTTCTTATGATCCATTTTTATGCCTTATGCCGATACAACATGCCCCAAAAAGGTAACCGAGTCTAACCAAAATTTACATTTTGAAAATTTGGCATATAACTGATTATTCTTCAAAGTCTGAAGCACAATCCGAAGATGATGCTCATGCTCCTCTCGACTGCTGGAGTAAATCAAGATATCATTAATTAATACAACCATAAAAGAATCCAAATAGGGCTTGAACACCCGGTTCATCAATCCATTAATGCTGCTGGGGAATTTGTTAGCCCAAATGACATCACTAGGGATTCGTAATGCCCATACCGAGTCTGAAAAGCTATCTTAGGGACATCGAATGCCCTAATCTTCAACTGATGGTAACCGGACCTCAAATCAATCTTTGAAAACACCTTGGCACCCTGAAGCTGGTCGAATAAGTCATTAATTCTTGGCAACAGATACTTGTTCTTGATAGTGGCCTTGTTCAACTACCGATAATCTATACACATCCGCATTGAACCATATTTCTTCTTTACAAATAACACTGGTGCACCCAGGGCGAGCCACTAGGTCTAATGAATCCCTGGTTAAGCAAGTCTTGTAACTGCTCCTTCAATTCCTTTAGCTCCGGCGGGGCCATAGGGTATGGTGGAATAGAAATGGGTTGGGTGCATAGAGCCAAATCAACACAGAAATCAATATCTCTATTGGATGGCATCCCCGGAAAATCTGTAGGAAATACATCTGGAAACTCACGGACAACTGGGACTGAATTCATAGAAGCAACGTCTGCACTGGAATCATGAATATAAGACAAATAAGCTAGACACCCCTTCTCGACCATATGCCGAGTTTTCACGTAAGAGATAACCCAGGTGATAGAATGGCTAGGATTCCCTTTCCACTCTATTCGAGGTAACCCCAGAATGGCTAAGGTCACCTTTTTGGCATGACAATCCAATACAACAAGATACGGTGACAACCAATTCATACCC
Source organism: Nicotiana knightiana (assembly GCA_005239525.1). Lineage (NCBI taxonomy): Eukaryota > Viridiplantae > Streptophyta > Magnoliopsida > Solanales > Solanaceae > Nicotiana > Nicotiana knightiana. The sequence goes on along the minus strand of ML417982.1, from coordinate 12,478 downwards.
AATATGACATCAAAATCCACCATATCAAGAAGTAGAAGATCTATGCTAGTCTCAAGACTCCCAATAGTAACCACACACAAACGATAGAAATGATCTACAATGATAGAATCCCCTACCGGAGTGCACACATGCACAAAAGCACTCAAAGAATAACGAGGCACAACCAAATATGAAGCAAAGTAGGAGGACACATAGGAATAAGTAGATCCTGGATCAAATAGAATTGAAGCATCTCCATGGCAAACTGGAACAATACCTGTGATCACGACATCTGATGATTCGGTCTCAGGCGTAGCTAGAAAAGCATAAAATCGGGCCCGGGCCCTACCCGTCTGAACTACATCTCTAGGACAGGACCTAGCTGGCTGGCCTCCACCTCTTACAGTCTAACCTCCACCTCTAACAGTATGACCTCCACTTCTAGCTACCTGACCCCTGCCCCTAGATTGCTGGGCGGGCGGTGGAGCAACCTCGTTCCAGTATGATGGAAGGAGATTCCTGCTGAGCTATGTTGCTTGACAACCTAGGGCAATGCCTCCTGATGTGACCAATGTTCCCACACTCATAACACCTATCCTGATGTTGTGGCTGCTGAAGCTGATCCGAAGGGGCCGGATAACCTCTGTAGTGACTTTGGAGTGGTGGTGCACTGATAGGAGCTGAATGTGCACTAAATTCTTGCTGCCCAGAGTAAGGCATAATAAGACCACGACTCCCTGAAGCACCATGAGATGCCTGAAGTTCTGAATAAAATGGCCTGGGAGGATGACCCCTACCATAAGTACCCCTGCCTCCATAGGAGACGCCTCTTAAATTACCGGAATAACGGAGCCTCTTATCTAACACTGGCCCTTTCTCCTGAGTACGAACTACTTTGATCCACCTAGTAATATTCACGGCTGACTGGAAGGAAATATCACTCCCTGTCTCCTTGGCCATCTGAAGCCTGATAGTATAAGTGAGTCCATCAATGAATCTCCTCACTCTTTCATTTTCAGTAGGAAGCAAGACGATGGCATGACGTGCTAAGTCCACAAATTAGGTCACATACTGGGTAAGTCATACTACACTACCGAAGATGCTCAAACTGTCTGTGGTTATCTTCTCAGCGTGATAGGAACAAACTTTTCCAGAAATAGCTAAGAGAACTGCTCCCAGGTAAGTGCAGGAAAATCGGCTGGTCTAGTAAGTACATAATCTCTCCACCACCTCTTGGCGGAACCAGTCATCTGAAACACAGCAAAATCGACCCCGTTGCTTTCCACTATTCCCATGTTCCGCAGCACCTCATGGAAGCGGTCAAGATAATCTTGTGGGTCCTTAGAAGGTGTACCAATGAAGTGAACTGTAAAGAGCTTAGTAAACTTGTCCAATCTCAATAATGCCTCAGATTACATGGAAGGCCTATTCCAACTAACAGGACTGATGGAGCCTGATATTGGGCAGCTATCTGCTCCAGAGCGGGAGTAGTGGGAGTTTGTGCTCCTCCCCCAGCCTGTGAGATGGCTGGTGCCACTGGAAATGTACCATTCTATGTCACACCCTCCATTAGGCTCACCAAACGGACTAGAGCATCCTGAAGTACTAGAGTAGCTATGAATCCTTCTGGGACCTGAACTGGTCCAACAGGTACAGTTTGCACTGGAACCTCTACTTAGAAATCCACCTGAGTTTCCACAACAGGTGCTAGTGTTCGAGCTCGAGGCTGGGCTCTGCCTCTGCCTCGGTCTCGGCCTCTGCCCCTAGTCGCAGTTGTCACTGGGGGCTCCGGCTCCTGTCCGACTGTAGGTGTAGTACGAGTTCTCGCCATCTGCGAGAGAACAAGTTAATGATAGAATAAAACCGCACGACAGAGAAGAATAGAAGTGAAATTGTTCCTAAACTCCATAGTCTTTGAGAGATAATTACAAACGTCTCCGTACCGATCCTTCAGACTCTACTAAGCTTGCTCGTGACTCGTGAGACCTAGGTAACCTAGTGCTCTGATACCAACTTGTAACGACCCAAAATTCTCACCTTCAAAACCGTGATAGCACCTAACATTTCACTTGCTAGGCAAGCCAACGTAAGAATAATTTTAGCCATTTTAACAGTTTATTTTAAATAATAATAAGGAAACCACTAACTGGAATAAAATCAGAAAAATAAATGAACAAACCAAAATAATAACGATGTTGAAATACCATCCAAGAACTGGAGTCACAAGTGCATAAGCTTCTAGAATAATACAAACAAGGGTCTAAATAAAAATAAAGTTGTCTAAAAGAAAGCACACAACTAAGATAAAGTAGAAGGGGACTTCAGAGTTGTGAACGCCATGCAACTATACCTCAAGTCTCCTCTGATAGTTGAATCCGAGCAAATCTATAGTACACCGTTGGGATCAACTCCGGTATCTGCACAAGAAGTGTAGAGTATAGTATGAGTACAACCGACCCCATGTACTCTGTAAGTGCCGAGCCTTACCTCGATGAAGTAGTGATGAGGCTAAGGCAGGTTGTTTACATTTAACCTGTACGCAATAATAATAATAATGATAACAGGAATAGAGGTAAGCTAGGTAAATCATATCAATAATTGAAGTCAATTCAGCAGTCATACCAATTATTTCTTTTATCATTCTGTTGCGGCGTGCAACTCGTTCCCATAATATAATCCATCAATCGAATTCCGTTGCGGCGTGCAACCCGCTCCAACAATGTAAACTTAAAATAAATTCCGTTGCAGCGTGCAACCCGATCCAACAATATAATTTAACAACACTTATATGTAAGATTACTTCAATAAATGCCACAATTAATAATAAATTATTAGGCAACAAGTTATACAATAATTATAAATTATGTAGGAAACAAACATGGGCAAGTAACAATTAAAGGTAGAATCATGGAGAAGATATGCAATTTAACATATAAAATACTAATTATCAAATAACAATTGTGGCACAAAAATCACATAAACAAGTAGCAATTAAGGCATGATAGTTGGCAATAAAAATAAGAGATTCAATTAATATAACAATTAATTCATGAAATAAGGTAATTGATGAGATACATAAAAACATGAAAACAAGCAAGCCTACTAATTTATTCTCCAAACCAATTAAACCTATCAATTTATTTACCTTTCAAAACCAAGCAATTTATTTACCACAAATTTGAGCTTTGGAAATTATTCACAACTCGAAAGAGAATTAATTTAAGTCAATTTCGGAAAAGTAAACCAAAAGTCAATGTGCGGCCCATTTTTACAAACCCGATGAAAAACTACGGAATCCAAACACCCATTCCGATACGAGTTCAACCATACAAAAATTATCGAATTCCAACATCGGATTGCCTTTCAAATCTTCGTTTTACATTCTTGGAAGATTTTACAAAAATCTGATTTCTCCCATTAAATTCACGGATTCATGATGTAAATAAGTATGAAATCATGAAATATAATTAATATAGGATAAGGAATACTATCTAGTTCGAACTTTTTAAAAACCCCTTTGTAATCGCCCAAATCCGAGACTAAAAATTCAAAAATGAGTAAAAATGACAAACTCTCGATTTAAGCATTTTGTCCAGCATTTTTTGCATTTGCGGGCTCACATTTGTATGCGAACCAAGGCAGCCAGGAAGAGGACGACATCTGCGGAACTTCACGCCGCAGATGCGACTGCGCAGAAGCATAAGGGGAGCCGCAAAAGCGTGAAGGATCGTAGTTTGGCACCATAGAAGCGGACATCACATCCGCTCCCTAAGCTTCGTAGAAGCGAAGCTTTTTCTTGACCTCAAAGTCGCAGAAGCGACCATGCACTTGCGACAAAAATTGTGCAGGTGCGATACATGAGAACCAGAACTGCAAATTTTACAAAAATGGTCTGAAACTCGTAAACTCACCCGAGCCACTTGGGACCCCGTTCAACTATCCAACCAGCCCCGTAACATAACGCGGACCTACTCGAAGTCTCAAAATCACATCAAACAACGTCAAAACTACAAATCACAACTCGATTCGGACTTATGAGTATGAAATTTTTAATTCTCTAACTCGTGTCGAAACATGTCAAATCAATCCGGAATAACCTCAAATTTTGCAGATAAGTCTCAAACGACATAATGGAGTTATTCCAACTCTCGGAATCTCAATCCGAGTTCGATATCGACAAAGTCAAATCTACGGTAAAACTTTGAAAATATTTAGCCTTTAAGTTTCTAGTTTTCGTCAAATGACGATAATTCGAGCTAGAGACTTTCGAATTTGATTTCGGGCATACGCCCAAGTCTCAAATCACGATACAGACTCACCGGGTGTGTCAAAATACTGATCCGAGTCCATTTGCTCAAAATGTTGACTGAAGTCAACTTAAGTGAGATTTAAATCACTATTTCACATTTTTATCAATTGTTCACAGAAAAGCTTTTCGGAAAAATATACAAACTGAGCACGCAAGTCGAAGAATGTTGAATGAGCTAATGAGGCCTCGGAACACAGAATTGAATGTTAAATTTAAAGATGACCTATCGGGTCATCACACTGTTCCAAACTAATTTGATAAATTATACAATTCTTGCACTTTTTAATGCTAAAACAAAATCCATTTAATTACAATATTAATTTATTTTTAAATAAATTACAAGTGTTATAAATATCAGACATATTTCATGTTAACATACTTTACCTCTGATCTTAAATATTAGCCGTTCTGCAAAATTAAGTTTGTTTTAAAATATCTAATATCTTAAACACATATGAAGTCATTTAAAGTTCTTTTTATCCTCACAGTTCAATTAATAGAGTGTTAACTAAATGACATGATAATAGGAAAAAAAAATTATTTATACAAGTATCTTATACTCCCTCTCGTCCTTTTTAGTTGTCATAATTACCAGAAATAGTTGGTCCAAAATTATTATCATTTGAAAATCAAGAAATAAAGTATTACTAAGTTATACAAGTATCTTATACTCCCTCTCTTCGTGTCACGGCCTCAATTGCTCACTTTAGGATGTTGTGATTGCACTTAGTCTCTAAGACTAAATAAGCTTAATATATATTGATAATTAGCAGGAATAACAACTTCAATATCAAATTAAATTGTTAAACAATCATAATTAAACCCCAATAGTACAATCGTTAAATAACTCTCAAAGTCCGGTAGAACTGAGTCACAAGCTCTACAGAGAATGCACTAAAAATCTCTAAATGCAACTTTGTTTGGAATAGAGATAAACAGTAGTAAAGTAACAGAAGAAGATGACTCTGAGGCTTGTGAGTGTCGAGCAAATATACCTTGAAATCTCCAAAATAACTGGTCAATCGCTGGCGTCCGACATGAGCAGATGTACCTATATTTGCACAAAAATGTGCAAAAGTGTAGCATGAGGACACCACAATGGTAACCACTGAGTATCAAGCCTAACTTCGATAGAGTAGTGACGAGGCCAGATCAAGACATTTACTAAACAAATAAACCTGTACAGAATATAATATAATTTAATAACGAAAAAATAAGGAAATAGATGACAACAGAACAATATGATAATATAAGGCTAACAACGGAAATTAAAGCAACAAAGAATAACAAGGAGTGCACATAAGTTGAAAACAACAAGTGGTCAAGTATCGTGAAGTCACACATAAAAGCAGACGAAGGAAACACAATAACCCTTCAAATCAACAAGCTCTTTCAACATAGAATGTACAACACGAATTACAACCGGGCACCATACCTCATTTGTTTCACAGTTCACAAGTCATAATCATAATCTTCTTTATATCACCACGCGAGCTTTGCATTTATTTTAAAATATTTTTTTCGAAATAGCTACACACATTTTTGAGCAAATAGCCAAAATCAAATTTCACAAACCAAACTTCTTCAACCTAGTACAGGCAGCTTCCAATGATGACTGCACCCTAAAACACTTTTTGAGCAAATACTTCTGGTGAAAGATAAGTGGATAATCAATTTAATGGATATTTCTGAAACAGTGAACTCGAATAGGAATAGTGAAGCAACTTTTTAAATTTTTTTTGGGGGGAATATTTTGTTATAAAATCAGAGCAAATAATCAATGAATTTGTTGAAACAATTCCTTTAACTTTCGCTATGATACCAAGATGATATGAGTGAGGAAGTAAAAAGAACAAGAACAAAAAACAATAGAAAGATAAAATTTAGCAAAGAACTAATTAGGGAATTGAAATAATACTTGAAATCTATTTCAAACACTAATTCAATTAAAACTTAATTAACCCTAGACTATAGTATAACCCTTCCCCATAAAAGTCACCTTAACAAGTTTGGAATCAACCAAGGGTTTCACCCTTACACTCACTAAGGAGTTCAACATTCAATATCAAAATAAGCTAAGCTAAAATGAGAGCCTTAATGATTATTTATATTTGGGGCTAAATATTACAAGTATAGTCACCAAATGTAATATTATTTTTAATTGTTGGCGAAATTGCATATGTAACCGTCCCATTATGGAACTAGCCTCCAATTAGAATTCAAATTGCTCGATGACTATCTTGATTGTATCAATACTACATATAAGCCCGTGTACACGCTCGCCGCCTCATGTACACGTCTTCCACACGATTTAAATAACACAATCAACCCAAATCCTAAAGGTTAGTTCCCTCACTTAAAGTTAGACAAGATACTTACCTCAAACAAGCTAAATCAATCCACTAATAAGCCCTTCCCACGCAAATCCAACTCTGGACAGTTCGAATCTAGCCAAAATAACTTAATACATAAATACAAGTCACAGGAAGCAATTCCGGATAATAAAGTGTTAATATTTGATGAAACTCAAAAGGATAATTCCGAGCCCGCACCTCGGAACCCGACCAAACTTATAAATTTTGAACATTTTTCTGACGCGAGTCCAACCATACAAAAATTATCTAATTCCGACCTCAAATCGACCTTCAAATACTCAATTTATGGTTTAGGAAAGTTCCTACAAAACCCCCAATTTTCTCCAATTCAAATCACTAATTATGATAAAAACCAAGATGGAATAATTGGACAAATCCGAGTAAAAAATACTTATCCCGGTCCAAATCGTGAAAATTCCTCCAAAATCGCCAAATTCGAGCTCTACAACTTAAAATATATTAAAATGAACAAAACCCTCGAAATAGAGTATTATATAATCTGCCCCGGTGTTATAGATCGCGATCGGGGAAATAGCCTCGCGGTCACGAAGAACAAAACTGCCCAGCTACCAAAACCTCTTACTCAAAGGCGACAACCCAGTCGCGAACGCGATGACCATCCGCTCAAAGCTACACGATCGCGATCGCGATGCAGATCTCGCGACCGTGAAGGACAAATGTGTGCCACCCCTCAGGCTCACTTTCCTTCTACGCGAATGCGGCTACCCGCTCGCGATGAACAATCCCCTCAAGCTCCACGAACGCGTCCCTATTATCGCGAACGCGATTCACAAATCTCACCTGCCACCAAATAGAGCTACGTGATCGTGACTTCCTCTACGCGATCACGAATACGGTAACCAAACATTAGCTGACATCATTCCAAAACTTAGAGAAATAGTCCTAAGCACACTCGAGACCTCCGGTACCCCATCTAATCACACCAATTAATTCCAAAGCATAACATGAACCTACTCGAGGTCTTAAATCATCCTAAACAACACCAAAACTACGAATTGCACTCCAATTCAAGCCTATGAATTAATGAGCATTTCCAAATCCCAAACTTGTGTCGAATAAGCCTAAACAACTCTAAATGACTTTTAATTTTGCGTGCGATTCCCAAATGACACAACAGAGCTATACTAACTCCCAGAATCACAATCCGAGCCCGATATCAAAAAAGTCAAGCCTCCATCAAACCTATCAGCTTTTCAAAACTTCATCTTTCCAACTTTAGCCAAAAAACACCAAATCAACTAACGGACATCCTAATCAACATCCAGATATACGCCTATGTCCAAAATCACCATATGAAACTATTGAAATCATCAAAACTTCATTCCGGAGTTGTCTACACACAAGTCAAACTCCGATCAACTCTTTCAACTAAAGTTTCAACTTTGAGACTAAGTGTCACAATTCATTCAAGAACTCACCTGAAACTAAACTAATCACCTCAGCAAGTCACATAACCACAAATAAATATATAAGAGGCAATAAATAAGGGAACATGACTACGATACTCAAAATGACAGATCTGATCGTTACACTTCGTTCTTCTCTCACGGTGCATGATAGTGTGCCTACTAATGTGCGCAGCTGCCAGAAATTGCGAGAGGTGGCTGCCAAAGAATGTTAACAAGATACCAGTGGTATATCGCAATGTCCGGAACCACAACGCCGGAAGCTGGAAAAAACTCAAGGGAACAGTGGCCGACTTAGAGCAAGAAGGATCTGCCTAAAACACCGAATCAGCCCATAAATACAATACATATATCTGGAGGTAATGTTATCACTCTCGTATCTCATCTTATTACACTACTAAAAATTCGGGAAAAAACGACCAAAGTTGGTCCCTAAACAGTGAAAAACGACCAAAATGCGACCAAACAGGCTTGGTCGCTATTTTGTTAGTCCATTTACCATAGAGACCAAAGTTGGTCGCTAATTAGCGACCAACTTTGGTCTCTATGTTAAATTGACCAAATATTCCGGTATAAAAAAAAAAGACCAACTTTGGTCGCTATATTATTTTAATAATATAAATTTAGCGACCAAAGTTGGTCTCTATATTNGAATATTTGGTCACTTTACCATAGAGACCAAAGTTGGTCGCTAATTAGCGACCAACTTTGGTCTCTATGTTAAATTGACCAAATATTCCGGTATAAAAAAAAAAGACCAACTTTGGTCGCTATATTATTTTAATAATATAAATTTAGCGACCAAAGTTGGTCTCTATATTTGAATTACAATATTTATTTATTTATTATTATACAAAATATAGCGACCAACTTTGGTCTGTAAATAAACTATAATATTTTAAAATCTTGAAAATAGCGACCAAAGTTGGTCGCTATTTTATTAATTTATTTAATTTGTTTTAAAAAAAAAGCGACCACAATTGGTTGCTAAATTCCAGGAAACATATTTTTTTTAATAACATAGCGACCAACTTTGATCGCTTTTCTTGGTTTTATTTTGATAGAAACTGCCTATTTTGGCAGCCACACCACTTGCCAGCATACCAAATCCTATTACAACAACAACAACAACAATACTAACACAACAACAATACGAACTAACAACACAACAACAACAACATTAAAACCAACATTAAAACCAACAACGTATAAAGTTCAATAAAACTAACACATTTAACTAACAAAACTAAGTTAACACTTATTACAAGTCCATTCCAATACGGACCAAAGTTCTATTGTCTATTTCAAAGTATATAAAAGTACTCAATGACTGTTTCAATATTCTATATCATTATCATCACCGTCTTATGAATCTTCATTATCAAGATGGTAATGAGAAGGGTCATTTCGTGGTGGACAAGAAGAACGATCACGCGGAGGACGGGAGGAACTAACACAGGGAAGACGGAAGGAGCGCTCACGTTCAAGTTGAGCCTCTGGCGATGGTTCGCGAGACCGACGAATCGGAAAAGCTCCAGAAGCTAGGAGAGATTTAAGCTGAGCTTGCATGCCTTCGTACTGATCTTGCATGCCTTGGTACTGATCTTGCATGCTAACGTACTGTCACACCTCCTTTTTTCACTACTACCCCCGGGGTAAGAGGGTAATAAGGGAGTTTTTCCACTTAAAGTGACATTATTCGATTTTTGGGATTTATTTAATTTCAGAGTCGCCACCCGGATTTTTACGGTGTTCCGGGACACCATTTATTTATTAGAAATCCCAAAACTGAGAAATTTTTTGACTCTGTTTAAATTGTCTGCGAACTAGAAATTCGGGTAAGGAATTCGGTTAACCCGGGAGAAGGTGTTAGGCACTCCCGAATTCCATGGTTCTAGCACGGTCCCTTAATGATTAAACTTGGCCTAAATTATTTAATTATTGCTCTTGTACCTATGTGCAGTTTTAATCTTTTTACCGCTTTTATTATTCATTTGTATTTAAATAGTTATTTTGAGACAGGTCACGTATGCATACCCGTAGAGTTTAAAATGTATCGAAAGTCATGTCACGCGGACGTGTACCCACTTCTTGACATTGAACTCATTTAAAAGATAAATAGGCTGCACAAACGCATATTTTGTTTTATTGTCAAAAAGAGATCGAAATTACGTCACGCGAACGTGTACGCAATTCCGATAATTTTAAGAAATTCGTTCCTAAAAGTGTCTCTACGAGTATTCATTTTAGTCTTTATTTGTGTTACGTAAAACGTATACACAATTGGAGAAAAAGGTTTATTTGATCTTATCCAAAGTTACGTGAACGTATACTTTGATGATTAATTTGTTTTTCTAAGTCCAAGGCATTCAATATCTAAAAGGCTTTCGAGATTCACCACATCTAAATTAAAAATTCCAAGACAAGTCATGTATTGGGCTATGGCCTAGTCTAGCCCGATTTGTATCACTTTAGGCCACCCTAATTAGCTACTTGCAAAGAAAGTAAAGTTATGTAAATAAATGCATATCAATCAATAAAGATCCAAAGAGGAAATCAACCTTACCAATTCTTAAATTACATATTGGAAAAGCAGTAAACCTACCCCATTAACAATATAACATGGAGTGCGTAAACTCATTCATTCAAGCAATCTAACTTTAATACTACATTAAGATAAATGGATCCTACATATTTACGAATTCTATAGTCCCAAGAGCATTTTTTGAACAACAAATCCTATTTACATGTATCCTTCAATATTAGCTATTTTCAAGATTTTCAACAAGTATTTGGATGAAACTGATTCGTACACAAAGTTATAGAAGATATTTTGAACGAAAACGATTTTTAGATCTGGATACATTTTCGTCCAAGAAAACTATCAACACCATTGATTGTAGTTTTAACTCTCTTTTTTTCCAGAATATTAAAGATGCCTGTATAGATCAATTTTGCAAGAAATCTGAAATTCAATATTGCAAACAGTCTGTCCATTCTTACATTACAAAAGTTTCTGGAAAATAAATTACATTGTTTCCTACCCAAGAATTTATAAATTCAAAAGAAATATAAAAATAAAATAAAATAAAAGGAAATCCTATGAAATATTTGTTAAGCTATAGCTTCCTCAAACTCGAATCCCTGGGGATATCCATGATTGTGCTTGTGATCAACTTATCAAGAAGAGACACAAGGAAAAGAAAACGTTATCATCTCATGGAATGAATCTGTCCATGGAGAGGATCAGATTCAATTCCAACTGTGCTAGCTAAATAGAAACTGATACTTAATGCTTTACTGGAGAGAACTAACTTAACATATTCTAGCCCTCAAATTTGCATACAGATTATAGCCAGAATTCATGCAGTAACTTGACTACTTTTAGGCATTGCTTAAGGAATAAATCTGACCATAAAAGAGGTTAGATTCAATCCTTAATGATGCTCTTGGATGAACAAAGCATATTTAAACCCTTTATGGACTGAATCTGACCATAAAAGGGGTCGGACTCAGCTCCATTGGTTTTATACTTGTTCTTCTTGCTGATAATACCATAACCTGACTTTGTAAGCTTTGATATAGAGAAAAAATCTGATCATTTGAAAGGATTCAGATTCCCTACTCTAAGGAGCCTTTTGAAATGATAATCTATTTACTCTATAACTGTTTATGCATTTTTATAAAGGTGAATTTGACCATTGAAAGGTTAAATTCATCTACCCTAATGCAATTTATCTTACTAATGCACTAAGAGACTAATACAAACATGAAATCTAACAACCAAATCCATTCTTACATTTTTTCGACTCGACACACTAAAAAGTCATATTGATTTCAAGAACTTCAGATTTTTAGCATATTATATACAATCCAAAAAGAAAGCTCAGCTAAATCAGAAAATATCCAGGCAAAGAGAAGAATAAATTTCACATTTTTTGAATCTTTCAATGATATTAAATAGTTACATATCGCTTAAAGGGAAAATTCAAACCCAAAGCCTGACCAAATAAAGGTCAGGCAACAGCAATACAGCGAAGAAGAGCAAAGATCAGCAGAAGGAGAAAGCTCAGTAGTAGCAAACAACAACTTCAGTTAATAGGAAACCACCAGAAAATTCCCAGGGGAAAACCAACCAGCAATAATAGGTGTTTTAGACTCAAAAAATATAAAATTTTTAGAAGATTTCGTAAGCAAAAGCAAAAACAGAGCCAAATCAGATTTGGATCTTCATTTCTCTGTATTTTACTTCTTGTTTCATTTTTGAGGAACAATATTTTTGAAAATAAACTTGAGAGAAAGAAAAATTGAGTGAGTCCTATTTTTCAGTCCTCTCCAGCCCCCAAAAAATCCTCAGAAAAAGCCCCCCCCCCCCCCCCCCCCCCGCG
>ML417981.1:33545-45699 GCA_005239525.1 Nicotiana knightiana | reverse complement strand
ATATTAATAAATTTTTTTTTGTTAGCTTCACATTAATGTTCTTTACATTGCCAGCTTTATGTTAATTTCTTGCACATGTTTTATGTCTAGTGAGTGTCTCGACTTACCTCATCACTACTCCACCGAAGTTAGTCTTGATACTAACTGGGTACCGTTGTGGTGTACTCATGCTAAAACTATTTTAGTAAAATTTAATTCTCTCAATTCCCGGGCGATTGCACCAAAATTTCGAGTTCCTTTTGGATTTCCTTCTTGATCAATAACAACTGCAGCCTTGCTGGCGGAGCGGCATACCGGAAGAAATTGGAAGATCGACGACGGAACGAAGAACGCTATTTTACGATAGCAACACAACAAAGGGATTCTATAACAGCATTCTGCCTTTTCGAAGACAGAGCACTCGTGGCACACACTTGGCCTTTTTCCTTAGAAAGATTTCAACCCACTTGAAAGAGGAAAGGGGAGTAGGCATAGTACCAGAAAGTACGGATTCGGGGTTCATCCCCGCTTTCTTTTAACCAGCTCCTTCTTCTTTGTCAACGCTACTAAGGACCTATAGGTCTTGGGAGTGCCTCNTTTCGCGTTATTGTCTGCTATGCTAGCCTATGATGAAGGCCTTTCATTTTGGCTCTGTAGGGCTACCCTATGGTATGGGCTGTTATCTCAAGGGCCTGGTTAGGCTCTTCTTGTTGGAGTATCCTCGCTCAGAGGCTAAAATGAATTGAATTCTCTCTTTTCTTTTGGGAGTGCCTGAAGAGACCTGCTTACTGGAAGGTACCATTCTTTTAGAATGGTGAAAAGGTTACCTACCCTATGATCCTCCTTATCTTACAGAGGTTTACTACGAGCCATACCCAGCGGGATACATATTGCCCAAATGGAACCTAAAAGATGGGATGGGTGATCCATAAGATCATTTGGCGAGGTTCATCCCTCAGCGTGGGGATCTTTCTGGAAATAAAAACTTGTTTTGTTGAGGCAATTTTCCTCGTCGCTTACCCGCATTTCTCTTGGTATACCCACCTGTGTGCCTCCTAATTCCGTGAAGTCCTTGGAGCATGTGCGATTTATTCAGGATCCTTGTCAAGAAAGAAGTCAGTCCCTTATTCTTTATTTTATGTTAAAAGGTCTGGACTCGAAGAGGGAGTCGATTCACGTACTTCACCATTTCCTGGGTCGTTATCGCCTTTCCCCGGTTCAGGGTATGGGTTCTTTCTCTATTAAGAAAGTCCCGGTGTGAACTCCCCTACTGATCTGACTCCAGCGGATTCTCGAGAAGCCAATTCTCTCTCTCGATCTAGATCTACTTTACCGACAAGAGCTCTTAATGAATGAGCAATGAGTTTGATTCTAACTATTAATGTATTAATCTACTGTCTCGCGATATACGAACACATGGCCAAAACTCAGCCTATATAAATAGAATACTCGGTGGATGATAATGAATTGGATTTGCACTGAGAAGTCCCTATGGCGCGGTTGAGGGCAGCTGAACGAAAGGAAAGCGGGTATTTGGGCACATTTTTGTGCAAATCTAAGTACTTCGGATCGTGTTGGTTTTGAGAGTTGTGCCTGTGCGGGTGCAGATTTCAAGGTATACATGTTTGACATTCGCAGGTCTCGGTGTCACCTTTGGATATTATCTTTACTACTGTTTGTCTTCATTTTACAACAGTACTGTATTTAGAAATTTTGGTGTATATCAGTAGAGCTTATGACTTTGTACTACCGGATCTAGGGATTGTATAACTATTGTTCAGCTTTAATTACTTTATTTTATTTATCAGTTTAATTTTTTATATAGTTGAATTGTTATTTATATTAGTTTCTTCATGTATTAGGCTTACCTAATCTTAGAGACTAGGTGTCATTACGACATTCTAAGGTAGTAATTTGGGGTCGTGATAAGAAGCAACAACAAGTAAACTCATTCAGCTCTCTAGGAAGCCCTTCCTGCGTGAATCAATCTTCGGACAGCTCGAATCAAGCCGAAATAACTTAATAGCTTCAATAAAAGTCATAGGAAATGATTTTGAATAATAAAGCTAAGATCTTCAATCAATTGTGCAAAGTCAACCCCGGGATCGTACCTCGGAACCCGACCAAACTCACAAATAACGAACATCCCTTCTGATATACGAGTCCAAATATATGTGTTTCATCCAATTCCAACCTCATATCGACCCTCAAATCATAAAATCTCATTCTCCAAAATCATAGTCCAAAATCTCCAAATCCCACCTTTGGTTCAAACAAATTATGTGTAACAATCTATGGGTAATCAATATCAAATACCAAAATTAAGTAAGGATTACTTTCCCCTTTAATTACAGTGAATATTCCTCCAAAAATCGCCTCTAGCCGAGTTTCACAACTCCAAATAATGAAAAATGGCCAATCTCTCGAAATATAATAGACTACCCAATGATTTCGCATTTGCGGTCCACAATATCGCAACGTCCACAATTTCGCGCTTGCGATATTGCATATACGGAACATCCATCGTAGATGCAGAAGCCACATATCCTCTCGACCAGCTGTTTCTGCGGGCACCAAGTCGCATATGTGGCTCCGCTTCTACCGAATCTCCTATGCACCTACGCTCCACAGTCCGCACCTGTGGACCAAGTCCTTTCAACCAAGTACCGCATCTACAGCCACCCTGACTGTTTCGACGGTCACGCACTTGTAGCCATACCCATCGCAGGTGCGAAAATAGCAGAACTCAACAATTCTTTAGCAAAGGCAACATAGTCCAAAATGATCCGAAAATAATCCGAAACACACCTGAGCCCCTCAGGACCCCGTCCAAATACACCAACCAATCCCGAAACATAATACGGACATACTCGAGGCTTCACATCATACCAAACAACATCAAAACTATGGATCGTCTATCAATTCAAGCCTAAGGAACAAATTCAAATTCAAAGCAACAGCAAGAGCCCGCCGGAAAAATAGGGTCAACTCAAGTTAAGAGTAGCAGAATCTCGCCTAAAGAATTCTAGTCAATTGTTCGAGATGCACAACAAGACTGTAGAAGATTCAAGACAGAACACTAGATAGGGTTTTGTAGTTTTTTTGTAATTTTCATTTTTTGTAGTTGATTTTTCATTTTTTTTATGTAATGACAAGAACCACGGATCGAAACCTAGACGGCACTTCACTCGACTCTCATCCTCGGTATCCTTCTACACTTTTTCTACTTATGAACTACACGTGGCCTGATTCCTTTATAGCCAAGGATATGTAGGCAGCTCAGATACCAAGGCTCGGCTACAATCTTCTATCCATCTTTATCTTTCTTTGGAATAAGTGTCGGGTCATAAACCAATTACGTTGCTTATTGTTCTTTGCTCAAAAGCTCTTCTAGTATTCAAGCAAAGAGGGGCAGCTGTAAGCACATAATTTTAACCCACACAATTTCTTATTTATTTTAATATTTTAAAATATTTGCTTGGGTTACTTTAATTGAATTTAGTCTATTTTTGCTCTACGTTTTAATTGTCGAACGTAAAATTTGAAAAAAAAAATTCATCTTTATCTTATTATATTACTATGGTTTTAGTTTACCAGCCTCGAATTTTATTTTTAAGTATAGTCTTTGAAAATACAAAAAATATTTATATTTTAATTGTTTATTTACTTAACTAAGATTGGTCAATATCTTAAAAGATTTTATTTTTGTTTTTGTCTTTTGTTCAACTAGGAAATGTTTGATTTGGTGTAATATTTTTCTTAAACTATTCCAAAGCCCAACTATTATGTCATTTTCGGACTAGTCCCTTGAGCCCAAGTCCCCACTTGAGCCCAATCACCTTACCCAATCCCTTAACCCATCACTTGACATGTTTTGACCCTGTTGACCCGCCCTAGCACCCCTTAAATCCTAGCCATTTATTCCATCTAATCCAACCGTCCTTATTCCTTCCCCACTTCATATAAAACCCTAATTATAACACTTTCCCCAAACCCTAATACCCTAGAAATGGCGCGCCACTCCTCTCCCAACCCCTTTGTCGCGCCACCACCACCCAAACCCACCGGAAAATTTTCCTCTAACCATCACGTGGTCCCTCCTCTCATCCCCTTCCACGTGGCCTGACAAATAACAGATTTCGTACAAATTGAATCTTCCTCATTCTCCCTCACGCGCTCATTTCACCCGAAAATCAATTTGAAGACGAGATTAGGATGAATGGGGTCGTAGGATTGAGTCTCATTTAATCTACTCCCTCCATTTGTCCTTTACTCATTTTAAGAGATGGAATTTCGGGTTTTCTAGAAAGAGGAAGAATTTTCATGACTTGGAGAGGAGTATATATATTGGGGGTTGTTTTTTTCCAGAGGGAGGAGGTTTTTGGGAGATAGAATTTTCGAAGGTTGTTTTTTCGAAATCTAGGGTTCCTGGACATAAATTGGCAAAGAGGGGATTCTTCTTTTGGGGCTCTTCTTTTAAAGTTCTCAAATAATTCTTTAGATTTCAAAGAAAGACATACAAAAAATTCAGTTTTTTTTCAGACGTCATTTAGGCCTTTAGGTTGGTTTATGTTTTTCAGAAAAATACAAACAAAAAAAAAAGGTCTGCTTGTTCCAATTTCGTTTTTTTGGGTTTCTAATCTCAAAATGGAGCATATTTGAGGTAAGGTTGTCTTGTGGTCCGGGCCCAGCCCCGGACCGACCCAGACCCGCGAGCCCACATGGGTTTTGGGCTAAACTGGCTGGCTCGTATGGTCCGAGCCCAAGCGGTCCTAGGAGCCCACGGCGGGCCGGTCCAGCATGGGGAGACCGCGAGCTTGGGACCGGCCAGCACGGCTATTTTTCAAACAAAAAAAAAATTAAAATTGGCCACCGGTTGGAAGTTTAAAAAATAGCCATTGGCCTGCCAATTTAGCCGTTTGGAACTTTCAAAAATAGCCATTTACCCCCCAAACTTTTTATTGTTACACTTTTTTCCTTTTCTCAACTATAAATACCTCCTCATTCTTTCATTTTTACTCACAAAATCATCAATCTCTCTCTAATTTTCTTCTATAATTGCTTACTTTTATTATTGCAATTTGTGAAAAATTGTGAAGTTGGTGAATTGAAGTATTCAAGTCTTTAACGATATACAATTTTCAAGAAGTTGTTTGTCAATTCGGTAAACTCGTTCCAACCATTAAGTTTTAATATATAATTTTGTTTGTTTTAGTTTGTATAATTATAATTAATATGTCTTATTCTTTGAAAAATATGTTTGGTAAAAGTAAGGGAAAATCCAAGATTGGTGAATCTAGTGTCCAAGCTATTACTCCTCCTCCGGCTCGCCGATCCAAACCTGTTACCCGTCCTCCTCCACATGTTATTCTTGATAGTGATAACCCTTTGTTTCAATTTACTGATAGTCAATTTTACCATGATATTGCACCAGGTGAATAATTAAATGATGAATATATGAATTCTCTTTATGGTAATCCAATTATTGATGAAAATATAGATTTAGATGAAACACAACCGGATTTAGATGATACACCTACTAGTCCTGTAAATGAAGTTAACCCAACTGATAATAATCAAAATGATGTCCCGCCTAACCCTCCTGTAGTAACCCTACTTTTAATATACAACCTTCTAAACGGTGTGAAACATCTCTTGTTTGGCACTTTTTTATTCAACTAAGAGATCAGAATAAGGCTAAGTGTAAAACTTGTAGGACTTTAATGGCTCATAAATTTACTGGAGACCGTAGCGGTACGGGTAGTTTGACTAGACACATAAAGACACACCGTAGAGATAAAGTTAGATTTCTTCAAATGAAAGCTGCGAGGGGACAAGTGTCGGTACTCAGGTTAACCCTAGTACCGGGTCAAATCTAGTTTAACCGGAATTAATACTGTTACCGGTGGCATTTTATATTACGATCCAAATAAAGATCGTGAAGAATGGGCAAAAATGGTTACTGTTATGTGCTTACCCTATAGTTTTCCTTCTAACCCTCACTTTGTGCATTATATTAGAAAAGTTTATAATCCTACTTATAAAGGATGGCCTCGCACAATCATAAAGAGTGATATTTATAAATATAAACATGAATATGAATAATATTTGCGCTATTTATTTACTCATATAAATTGTCGTGTTGTTATTACTACTAATATTGGTAGAAGTGGTAATGACTGTGATTATCTTACTGTTACCAGTCATTGGTGATGAGGAATGGATAATGCAAAAGTGCATTATTTCTTATAGAATAATTAATTCACGTCACACAGGGAAGTTTATTGCTAACACAGTTGCAGATATTTGTAGATATTTTTGCATTAGAGATAAAATAATGCCCGTTTCAATGGATAATGCTTCTAGTAACACTAATATTATAGGCTTGCTTACAACTACACTAAATCCTGCATTTAGTAATATTTTTCATGTTTGATGTATTTGTCATATTTACCATTTAATCGTCTGTGATGGTATGCAAATTTTAAATATTGAAATTGAAAAGGTTAAAATGGCTCTAAATTGGCTTTTTTATTAAAACCGTAGAAATAGACTTAGAGAATATTTTAAAAGATGCGATGAATTTGGCCGTAGAGAAAGAAAGGTTCCTAAACCTTGTCCGACTTGATGGAATTACATGTATGAAAGTTTAATTGTTGCATATGAATATAGAAATCCAATAAACGCAACGTTTAATGCTCGTGTTGGTGGTGATGATGATGATGATGATCACCTTACAAATCAGGATTGGACTAATGTTAATTTTAGAAATATTTCATGTTGCTACAAATGAATTATCTGGGCAATATTATCCTACTATTTCTAATTGTTTAGTTTATCTTGCAGAACTTGTAAATTCGTTTACTCAATTTTCAGAGGGTGGGGCAATTTATGAACTTGCTATTGATTCTATGAGAGAAAAGTTTAAAAAAAATATTTTTTCTTATCCCTCCTATTTATGGTGTTGCTGCCATGTTAAATCCTACTATGAAATTAGGAGGTCCTCATTTTTGGTGTACAAATATTTATAATGCTTTAGCACTTTCAGATGAGGAAATGTCTACACTTGCAGATGTAAAAGCCTCAATTAAAATAAATGTTCAAACAATTTATAATGTTTATCAACTTGCCTTAGATCATGCTAGACCAAATGTTTCAACTCCTACTTCATCTAGTTCGCGATGTTCCGGGTTTGAGTTCGTGGCTCATGATTTTTTAGTCGCGGTTTCATCCATTTCCGGTCTGAGATCATTGCTATCAAAACTCTATAGCTGAATTTCTAAGTCTTTATCATCAAAGAGATTCATGTTTGAACAGGTTCATCCCTTCACTATTCCATCTCTTTTAATTTTCTTGCTTTAATGGAAAGCTATTTTAGGATGGGTGTTGATTTCTTGCCTTGGGGCGTTTAGATACTAGTATTACTTTTACAAGTTAGTTTAGGCTAAAAATCGTTGAACGAATATTTGACTTCTAAGCTATTTAGGCATTAAGCTTTCTCCTACATTGTTCCAATTTTAAGGTTCAATTTTACCAGATAACGATCCAGTTTCTGTATTTGTTTTTTCATATTTGTTAATCCCTTTAGTGTTTCTATCTAAGAAGAGAGTTTATTAGAGCTTAAAAAAATATTTATTGGGATAAATCAAGTCTGGTGATCCATGTGTTAATTTTAAAATTCAAAGTCTTAAAATAGTTTATTTGAAAAGTCATATTTCTGTCTCTTTTAGTCTTGGCTACTTGTTTCTAGGTTCTGTCCGAGTTAGATTTGTATCATTTAATACAAATGATTCATTTGTTAATAGTTTAAGTTGGTGTTTGAATATAATCTTTATAATGCGGGTGAAGCAATTCTAGTATATTTCTAGTGATTTTTTTTTTAGATCTTAAGTTTATTAATTAGAAATTCACCAATACTCCTTTGTCACTGACTGGGTCTAGCCTTCTATAATGTACTTGATAATATAATTTTTAAATGTGGGTTTAGATTAGGATATCTGATCTGACCAAGATTGGGAGGCTAATAAATCATAGGGGAGGATGTAGTATTTTTAGTAGCACTTTTAATAGCTTTAGCACATTCTATTATGTTTTTTTCTTCCTTTAGCCCCTATGTCCTTCAAGTGATTTGAATGTGTGCGTGTCTATGTTCTCGTTATTTTTTACATTTTCTGGATGTATATAATATTTGATGGTGGGAAGTGGGGAAGGCCAAAGCCCATTAGTGGTTAATTTGCTCTCACACTTTAGGAATTGGGCTTGGTCACATGCATAAAAATAAAAGTTTAAAAGGAAATGAGCATGAAATCTCTTTTAGTAAAAATACTCCATAATCACGAGCTTTTTCACACACAATCACCAAAGTAGAGATTACACAACTTATAAACACTCGGAGTGTGCTTTAGGCGCGTAAATAAATCATTGTGACTATGGGTATGATTCCCGTGGCATGGTACCACATGACCACGATAGTAAAATAGATTATAGTAAGGTGTATAAAGTTGATATTATTCACCCTCTTAGAAGATTGGCTTCTTTTCTTTGCTTAAGTCGAATAATTCTAGCTTATCCTAGAGGGAACATATTCACTATTCTTCCACCTGTTTATGTTGTTGTATCCATGTGGATCGGAGGAGATAGGCCCTTAGTTCTCTAGGGAAAGAATCAAATTCTTTATTAAGAATGCACGTTATTAAGTCCATTTACTTGGTAACTTGTTCAACCAAAGGGTACTAGACCAAGTCTATTTGCTTGATATAACGACATGAAGTTTGGCTTTAAATTCATTTTGAACAAGGAAATCCCTCGTTCCGGTGCTTTTTACCTAGAATTTTGATTGAACGGTTTGTAGAAAATCTGGCCAAGTTCATCACCTTCGATAAAGTCGTCACTAAAGGTATGTTAAGGCTATCCCTTCTTTCTTTGATCTATACGACACAAATAAAACGAGCAATTACACAATTTCCATAAATGACTCTATTCATAGAAATACTAGAGATGCTTATGTTCTTGATTCCCCATGTGTCATATTATTCTATTATCTGTTCATGGGTCTCGAAAATACATAAGTTGGTAAAGTTTATTCTATGATATTAATCAGAGGCATAATGGTCTTATGACGTATCGAGAGATTTTATTAACGTATATTATATGCATTTCATGCATTTATACATGCACATTGACCCATGACCAGATGGCGTTATATACACGTATATATATGTATCTATATGTATATGGGATATGGGAAAGGTTATGGCGTTATATACGCACCACCACCTGATTAGCTGTTATATGTTGATGATTTTGCCCACAGTGGCCGAGATGATATGAGGGTATGCCCTCAGAGGCTTGATGATGTTATGAACGTACAGACCTATACATTATATGACATTTATATGCATATGCATGACATTATAAATATTTCATGATTTATAGAGCTATCCAGACTTACAGGTTGAGTCCTTTACTCCATGTTTCCTTCATGTCCTTTATATACTGATTTACATGTCTTACATACTCAGTACATTATTTGTACTGACGTCCTTTTGTTGGGGACGCTGCATTTATGCTTGCATGTATAGATAATCAGTTTGATGAGCCTTCATAGTAGACGAGATTGGCTTTCAGCGAAGGATCGGTAACACTCCACCTCATTCGGAGTGCAGCCGAGTCTATGAGTCACCGTGTCAGAAGTTTTCTATAGATTTATGGGTAGGCCGATACCCTGTGCCATTTGATGCCAAATAATCTTAGAGGCATTGTAGACAAAGGTTCATTTTGTACAATATGTCAGAGGCCTTGCCGACCCATATGTATTCATGTTTTAAGAACGATAGTTTATTGATACAATGTTGCCCACTTATAGTTGTACATTACGAGTTATGGTCATGTTGGCCCATGATAGTTACAAAAGGAATGAATGAGTTTCAGAGTGGTTCGCTCGGGCCAGTACGGCACCGGGTGACAGCCACGCCTCCCAAAGTTGGGGCGTAACAGGTTGGTAAGTTGAGATTTATTTGGGACATTTTTGTAAGTTTCCCTTAATTTGCTTATACACTTTAGGAATCGGGCTTGGTCACATGCATGAAAATAAAAGTTTAAAAGGGAATGAGCATGAAATCTCTTTTAGTAAAAGTACTCCATAATCACGGGCCTTTCACACACAATCACCGAATTAGGGATTACACAACTTATAAACACTCGGAATGTGCTTTAGGCGCGTAAATAAATCATCGTGACTATGGGTACGGTTCTCCTGGCATGGTCACGTTACGTAAATCTCAATTCGAGTGTGTGTTTCACGTGACTAGACCAGAACTTCGAATAATAATAAAATTAACATGTTGTAAATCGCGGGTGCGTTTCACGTTGCGCGATTCGCAATAATAATGTATGTATTATTTATATGGTACCACATGACCACGATAGTAAAGTATATTATAGTAAGGTGTATAAAGTGTGTTAAAAGTAAATAGTATTTTAAGTAATTTGGGATAATTTTTAATTACATGAGTAATTGGTTAATTATCCGATAACAAATTATTACCTAATTAATTAATTCAATATTTTTGATAATCTTGCCCACCCCACGTGGCAGCCCCTCACTTTCAAAAGCAATGACTCTTAAAAGTCATGTAAAAGGTGTCAACCTAATATATAGATTCCAAGACACCATTGATTCATTGTATGTTCTAGTCTAAACATTTAATGAATCCCTTGTTTTGGCTACTTAAAGTTGATATTATTCACCCTCTTAGAAGATTGGCTTCTTTTGTTTGCTTAAGTTGAATAATTCTAGCTTATTTTAGAGGGAACATATTCACTATTCTTCCACCTGTTTATGTTGTTGTATCCATGTGGATCGGAGGAGATAGGCCCTTAGTTCTCTGGGGGAAAAATCAAATTCCTTATTAAGAATGCACGGTATTAAGTCCATTTACTTGGTAACTTGTTCAACCAAAGGGTACTAGACCAAGTCTATTTGCTTGATATAACGACATGAAGTTTGGCTTTAAATTCATTTTGAACAAGGAAATCCCTCGTTCCGGTGCTTTTTACCTAGAATTTTGATTTGAACAGTTTGTAGAAAATCTGGCCAAGTTCATCACCTTCGATAAAGTCCTCACTAAAGGTATGTTAAGGCTATCCATTCTTTGCGTTGGAATGATCTATACGACACAAATAAAACGAGCAATTACACAATTTTCATAAATAATTCTATTCATAGAAATACTAGAGATGCTTATGTTCTTGATTCCCCATGTGTCATATTATTCTATCATCTATTCATGGGTCTCGAAAATACGTACGTTGGTAAAGTTTATTCCATGATATTAATGAGAGGCATAATGGTCTTATGACGTACCGAGAGATTTTATTAACGTATATCATATGCATTTCATGCATTTATACATGCACATTGACCCATACCAGATGGCGTTATATACGCGTATATATATGTATCTATATGTATAGGGATATGGGAAAGGTTATGGCGTTATATACGCACCACCACCGGATTAGCTGTTATACGTTGATGATTTTGCCCACAGTGGACGAGATGATATGATGGTATGCCCTCAGAGGCTTGATGATGTTAAGAACGTACAGATCTATAAATTATATGACATTTATATGCATATGCATGACATTATAAATATTTCATGATTTATAGAGCTATCCAGACTTACAGGTTGAGTCCTTTACTCCATGTTTCCTTCATGTCCTTATATACTGATTTACATATCTTACATACTCAGTACATTATTTGTACTGGCGTCCTTTTGTTGAGGACGCTGCATTTATGCTTGCATGTATAGATAATCAGTTTGATGAGCCTTCATAGTAGACGAGATTGGCTTTCAGCGAAGGATCGGTAACACTCCACCTCATTCGGAGTGCAGCCGAGTCTATGAGTCATCGTGTCAGAAGTTTTCTATAGATTTATGGGTAGGCCGATACCCTGTGCCATTTGATGCCAAATAATCTTAGAGGCATTGTAGACAAAGGTTCATTTTGTACAATATGTCAGAGGCCTTGCCGACCCATATGTATTCATGTTTTAAGAACGATAGTTTATTGATACAATGTTGCCCACTTATAGTTGTACATTACGAGTTATGGTCATGTTGGCCCATGATAGTTACAAAAGGAATGAATGAGTTTCAGAGTGGTT